>CM057817.1:40049403-40356903 GCA_030067965.1 Latrodectus elegans | reverse complement strand
TAACACATCATTACATATTATATATATGTATATATATATATAAAAGCACACATATTTTAATACATAACTATATGTTAACTTCAAAACTTGAGTATCTAGTTTTGCAAATAGTAATTAATTCGTATAGAACAAATAAGCTAATAGCACAATACATGTTTATTAATAGCTTCTACTGACATACACATTGACAAAAGCTATTTGTAACATAAAATCTTTTCTAATCTGTGATAACAGATGCTTTTTTTCATTACTAATGGCACAATACTAGAAGAAACTTTACTGATCTCAGCAAATTTGTTCGTTTTAGTGGTTACACCGTTTCTTTGGCTAAAATCCCAGCCTGATTAGTCCTTCACAAAATGAGAAGAAGAAACCATGAAAGGCAAATTTCGGGTTCTACGTATGACACAGTCATGACTGGCGTCGTCACGCAAGGTGAAAGAAAAGGCACTGTAAAATTCTAGCCGCGTTTCTTCCTTTCTGCTATTCTGAACAGGCTTTCAGAGAAAGAACGTGGGGAAAACCTTAAGATTTATTACCTGAATGGACGAAAAGCCGCAGAGACCATGGATTTTACGGCGAGGCCCGTGGACTGTCAAAGCTTTGCGGGACTTGATTCATAAATTTGAAGAAACTGATTGTACACATGAGATCGATTTCGGTCTGGACGACCTTCCGTTCCAGTGGAAGCTGTAGCAGAAGTTCATCAGACAATAAGCACAGTTCGCCCCACAAGTACACGCGGTGTTTCACGTGTTCGGATTCTGCAGAATTCAACTGTCCGCATCTGCGCTCTACTCTAAACATGTTTCCACATCGATTCCAGTGTGTCCAGATGTTGGAAGCAGAAAATTATAATTTACGGCTTGATTTTGCGAATCAATTGCTTATCCGATACGATGAAGATAGCGGCTGGCTTTTATGCTTTACATTTAAAAATGAGGCGTTTTTCTCGTTAACTGCTAACGTGGATTCGAAAAATTGTGTGCACTTGGCAGAGAATAATCCACATGATGTGCTTGCACGTCCATTACACGAGGAAAAAGTGACTGTGTGGTGTGGTATAACGAGTATGCTGCTCATCCTCGGCTCTTACCTATTTTGAAGAGGTTACTGCCAGTGATCTACAAACGTAACGAGTGCTTGTTATGTGAACATGTTAACTCGTTACGCATTGCAACGGTAAAATACTGTATCTGAAGTTGTGTGGATGCAAGGTGGCGCTCCTCCACACGTGGGTCTTCAAGCGCGTCTTAAGTCAACAATTTGGTGACGGAGTTATCTCCCGTCATTTCACGTATCAGTGGCCACTAAGGTTTCCTGATCTGACACCAATGGATTTCTGGCAGTGGGGATATATCTGAAATCCAAAGTGTATTAGTTTCGTCTGCAAACTGCATATGATAATGTAATATGGCTTTAAATTTTTTACTATACTTTTTGAGCAAATTATAAACACTTGTTCAAACACTTTCAATATTTATTAAATTCAAACACTTTAAATATTTATTTTAATGTGTTTCAGTAAAGATAATTTCTTTATAATTTCAGTTCACAATGGGCGCAAATGTTATGTGACTTCATGTCGTTCAAACTACGAATCCGAAGATTCTTAAACAACAAGTTTTCAAGCTTCTTTCAGATCCTCACAGGAGGGAGAAGGGGATTAAAAGTATAAACTGTGCCGATTTTGAGCCAAGCTCTTCTGCCGTGGTATGCATTAAGCATTTTGAAGAGTTTTTCATAATTCGGGAAAACAGAGCTGTCCGGGATGATGGTTTAACAGTGCAACGAAAAAAACTTGTACTTAGTGATGATGCATTGCCAATGAAATTTCAGACCCAATCTTCATATTTATCGAAAAAACTGTCTATTGAGAGGAAATCGCCATCTTCAAGACAAGAAATGATAAAATTTGATAAAGTAAAATTTTCTCAATAGTGTAAGGATAATGAAATTTCATTTTCAAATTTAAGTAATTGCGACAGCAAGATCAAAGAAAAATATACAATATCAAAGAAAAATAATTTTGTTGAATTTATTTAATTGAAGACAGTGATACGAGAAATGATAATACAAAAATTGTGTCATTTAAAATATTTACAAAGCTTTCAGTTAAAATATTATATAAAGATGCAGTTATTTAAAGCAAACATTTGATGGATTTTGGGTTTTGAACATAAATGTGACAGATGGACAATATTTGATTCACTTGTTCTCACATGAAGAACTTATCCTTAATATGAGGATAGAAGTTACTTACCCTCATATGAAAAATGTTCAACATTGAAAGTAAATTTACTTGTGCTTTTTATTTTCTAGAAGTTTCCTTAAATTTTGTTAGAGAAGGAATAATTAAAATGAAGATTAAATTCGTAATGGAACAAATTTCATTGATAACACAGAAACGGATAAGATTTTCCACTTTTATTATTTTATGATCTCCTAAAGCATATTATACTTACCCCGTAACATATTATTTAATTAGGAATTCGCAAATCATAAACAGCCTCATACATGTTATCTGAAAATTTTCATCAGTCTACGTTTCTAATTATGCAAAAAACTGCATTATTGAATATGTATTGAAGACGTCAAGCCCTTGTTAAAAGGCCATGAAAAAATATTAAATTTACCATTAAAGGAAATTTATGCGTAAATCCAATGATGTAATATAAATTTGGAAAGCTTATTGACGCTTTAAATAGTTCTAATCCTGAAGTAACAACTATTTTAGAGTTTATGTAATCTTCAGTTTTATCAAAAAACTTTTTCTCTGTTGTAGCTCTTTCTCCAGTTCGGAATCTTACTGCTGATGATTTGCTAAAATACACTAAGTGCTGGAATATGTTTACAAATCTAAATTTACTTTATTAGCAATAATAATAACCGTATAAATCTAAATATGTTTAGACAGTTGTGCAGTGGTGAATTAAAATTTTCTCTTCCACATTCCTTCTGTCTAGAGAGAAAAACTTTTCTTCATGTTTGGTAGTGTGCATCTAATTATTCGTTAATTAGATGCACACTATCAAACATGAAGAAAAGTTAGAAATAACTGTCTCAACCAAATTTTCACAAATAAAATTTTTTTCTAGCCCTACAGGGGAAAAGATGCGTTGAGGAAATTTGGCAGACCTGAAAGAACAACACGAATTAGAAAAGAATTCTTTCCTTAAAAAAGCCCCAAAATTATCTAGCAAAGTACCATATCCCAGTAACGTAGAAAGAAAGAATGCTTAAGTAATGCTTTAAATCTGTTTCTTGAAATGAACTGTGTTACATTAGCTTTAAATAAGAAAAAAATTGAGCCTAGATGCAATGGATACTAAACTGTTAATTCAACATAGTTTTACATGGTAGAAAATTATGAATGTGAAACATCCTTTTAACAGTCGGCGTTGTTTGGATGATCTAGTAGCATCGATTAAAAGTGTAAATGAGAATTTTTTATTTTTAAAAGAATTCAATAATTGATTGACAAAGAGGGCTGAGCTGCACACCTTACACTCAGAAGGTAAAGAAAGCCCTTGATATTCCAATCAAAGGTAATGCGTTGTTAAAAGAAAACATTTTGTATTTTTCAATTTACCATAGAAACTGTAATTGGAATGGTTCATTCTGCATTTAAAACACTTGGTGTTATGTTTTATTCGGCAAATTTCAAGCTGATATATTAGAAGCTAGTTTTGATCAATACTATCAAATGAGTAGCAGGAATTATATCTATCTTGTATGCACAGATTTTTAAATCTGAGTAAAATCTGAAAGAGAGAAAATCCTAATTACTTTATATTCCTAAAGAGAAAACGTAAGTTTCAGTTAAAAGATTTAAATTTTGTACGCCAATATTTAGAAAATTGTGAACTACCTGAGCAAAGTTTTATGATGCTTTAAATATTTCAGATGTGCTATCACATAGTTCCATGAAGTAATGCCAGTTCTTATTTATATAGTAGGTTATGTTGCTTATGAAGTATCTTTCAAATTAACTGGTACAACATGCATTTCTAAACTTGTATTAGATAAAACATTAATTCTTGTATGTTCAAATGAAATTTTTAAATACTTAAGTTTAATTGACAAGGGTGCTCTTAAATAGCCAAAAGAGTATTTCATACTAGTTACTCTATTAATGCCATTCAAATATTTCAAAATTTAATAGACAAAACTTTAGAAAATTATTTTATTTATTATCCTAATCAAAAAATATGTCAGTCGCACGGGCTGGCCAGTCCATACGAGTGAATAAAGAGTATATAAATAAAAATCTACCAAATTCAAGAACAATTACATATTTGAAAGAAAATTGGCTTTTCTATGTGGTCCCCGAAAGGCATTTTTAAAGATAATGTCTCTTGAGAGATAAACGAAAAATGATTTTTGTTTTGACAGTTTTGCCAGAAATAATTATTCCTCTTTATTCCAGAGAAATGAACATAAGAAATCCATACTATATAATTGAGGCGTAAGCAGAATACAAAAAAAACTGAAAAATTGTTAAAATCCGAAAAATTAAAAGCTTAATTTTTATACATAGATATTTGTGTGTGTATGTTTGCTTGTACACTATTCGTCAACCAAATTGTAACACCAAGAAAGATATCACAACAAATTTTATTTTGTAGATTATTTGTAGACCAAGTATCAAATGATTACATTTATAGATTTCTGTGAAGTGTGGTTCCTGTCAAATTCAACAGTCAGAGTAGCCGCCATTGTTGGAGATCACCGCTGCCACATGCCTCGGCATTGATTCAAAGAGACTTTAGATGTGCTCTTGGGGTACAGCAAACCAAGCAGATTCCACACATTGCCAAAGTGGATCTGCTTAATTCGAGTCAATCGTATAGCAACCATGAACCACATGTTTTCAATCGGCGAAAGATCCGGACAGCGACCTGGTCAGGGAAGTAATTCAATCTAGCTATTGACGAAGAACGCTTGGATAATATCTGCCACGCTTGGTCACGCATTATCCTGTTGAAATATGGTTGTGGATAAGCCCTGAAGGTAAGGAAGGACAACTGGGTCCAACACTTCGGAGATGTAGGGCTGGCTGCCTTAAGTACCGGCAATGCGTACTAGAGGAGTGCGAGAGGGTTATCCAATACCACCCCATACCACAACACCCGATGCAGGACAAGTGTGGCGGTGATTAACACAACTATTCATCTTCCTCTGCGTCAAGAGTAGACGCAGCAATGGACGTCTTGCGGACAGACCACTCTGCTGTAAATGGCGTCAAATGGTACGCGCAGACACTGGATGATGCGTTGCAGACAGAATGTGCTGTGCTATGGTCCGTGATGTGGCTGAGCGATCCGTCACTGCCATGCGCACAATTTGATTGTCATCAAGTGCGGTGATGCACTGAGGTAGATACGATAAAACACGTCGGTCCGTCGTACCTCCCTGCATCAAACGATCACATATCCATATTACAGTTGTTTGGTTTCATCCAACACGACTACCGATTTCCCTGAAAGATAATGCACAATCTCAGTAGGCCACTATCCTTCCTCTGTTGAACTCGAATACTTGATCAAAATAATCGCTGTTTTCTATAAAGCATTTTTTTTTTTTTTTTTGAAAAAAAAACTACAAGAAAAACAATTGCCGAACTTGAAATTGTCAAAATCCCCGAATCTTGAATAGCGTTTTAAAACGCTATTCGTCACAGACAAGCGTGACGTGATTGCGTCACAGACAAGCGTGATGTGTGTCTCCGCTAAAATTCTAATCATTTGCACATCTCATTTTCGCTATTGCATGTTGTAAATTTCATGTTATTTGTATGCTTCCTTCAGGGCATTGTATTTACAGTGGCCAGCAGTGTACTTTTTCTACAAAAATGAGTAAATATTTTTTCTGGACTAATATATTTCTTGAATACACAGATGTATTTTAGAGCATACACATATGTACTTTAGAATGCACACATATGTGTACATAGTTTATATTTTTTTTCTTTGTGAAATAAATTGCTTAAACATTTCTACACTTTATTCACAGATTAATTTTTAATTCCTGATTTACCTCATATATGTATACCACCCACCCTGTCCAGTGGTCAACGTGCCTAACTGAGTATATAGGGGTCTTAGGTTCGAATCCCGGTTCGGGCATGTATGTACTTTTTCTCTAATATCTTTGCTTTTTCTTTGTATGAACGGGCTGTGAATGGTTGCGTACCCTATAAATGGATACCTATGGCATATGTGTACTGCGGAAGTCGGACTCCATACCAAACTACGTTTCAGTGGGAAAAGTGGAGCAACGCACCCCATAGTTTAAGCATAGCTGGCACAACAACAATAGCAACTCTTCATATATATACATCAGTCTAGGTATTAACTGAATTTTATAAATGTCCATGAAATTAATTTAATTGTAGATTTATATTTTCTAATTTTGGGGAATTGTAAATAATGTATAAATGCTTGTTTTACTAAAAGTTTATATCAGCATTTGACTATTTGTTGAAAAACGAATATTTTTTATATTTTCAGTTTTGCTAAACTTATTACTTATTTTAGCTAATTTACTTATGTATTTTTACATTTTTTAATGCAATTCTTATTTTGGAAAAAAAAGCTCTAATAAAATAACTGAAAGGTTTTAAAATCAACAGATTTAAAACGTATGTCACAACACATTTTAAATCCGAATACTTTTTAATAAACGTGTACTTCAAATTAAAGCATAGTAAATTTCATTGATATTGAGGGATAAAGTTAGAAATTATTTGTTGCAATCAGATTCAAAAATTTCATAAGTCAATGGATAAAGTCTCATAAAATCTAGAGAAACTGTATATTATTATTGAAATAAAATCTAACTGAACCAAGGCACTGATATTTTAAATCACTCATATATTTCAAATTTGATTTGAAATCTGATAGTCATTTTTGACCGTGCGCGAGTTTAATGAATAATAATTGTAAAATCATTCAATATTTAAAAGGTATCTTCACATTTTTTAGTGCGAATAAAAAATGCAGAACTCTAAATAAAATAATTATTTTAGAATCACAGGAAAGCTAATAATTCTATCTTAGACGGCAACGGGTAATTCCGATGTCAGTTTCGTTGTGTGAGCATTTGAACTATAACCCCTATTCTGGGGATAATTTGAAGCTTGCAGGTGTTACGGGGAAATATTACTCTTTTTGGCTGTTTTTATGGCGCTAGTACTTTTATTTTCACGATATAATGCACCAAAACTCGCTAATTTCGTGGGATTGATTGACGAGAGATTTTAACCAATAATATTGTTCTGAATACTCCCCTACACAAGCTTTGAGAATTAATACCACATAGGGCGACGAGACAACGGGAGTTCCCACCTCGGTTCGGACGAGCCTTAAGGGACATGTTCTGACAGAGAATGACTAGTTATTAATAAATGACTACATAGCATAAAATAATGTAATCGTGTAACAAGTCCGAACAATTTTTTTAAAATGTATGATTAATAATTTTACATAAGTTAAATATCTTGGAATATATGGATACATTTTAAATAAGTTCTACAAAAATCATATAGCGTATTGGCCCATTCTATAACTGACTGAAAAATGCGCTGATATAAACAAAGTATATATACTTTATTACATATGAAAAGAAAATAATATCTATACTATATTATATATAGAAAGAGAAAATAGTTCCAAAAGTGTTTCTAAAAGTTATTTCTTAGAAAGTGTTTGAATATTAAACCTCAAGGGCACCTTCATAGCATTTATACTACTCCATACAAAATAAAAAAATATTCCGTTAGCATTAAAATATATTTTGTGTAGTGCTAAAGAATATTTTAAACTCCACCATTATGAAGTTCTTGAAATTTGCATTCGATGAAGTTGCTAAATGTAATTATTTATAAAATTATGTACAACATGTTTAACAAATTTATTTCAAATAATTAATATCTTTAAACTACGTATGCTCAAAATTTAATTGTTTCACATATTGAACTATTAATTCATACTACACCCAAAAATAAAGGCACAATTTATATACATATTTTCACAATAAAACAATATAAATGAGTGCAAAAATTACATTTTCATATGTAATATAACTTTTCAGTACATTTTAAGAGATAAATTCAAATATTCATATAAAACATTCTTTAGTGGAAAATATAGCTTACCAAAATGATTCATAATTAAGGGAAACTGAGCAACAAAGGCGAATTTTCTTCTCTATAGCTTAACATTCAATATTAAAAGGAAAAAATCACATGACAGTTTCGTTAAGGAAAAATAAATAGTAATTAAAAAAATATATATATATGCTCTTTAAGCATTTTTTTGGAATTACCATAAAAAAGTCATTTATATTTCTACAAAAAAAATTATTAATAATATTAGAATCTTAAACAAAAAAAAAATAAAAATATTAAGTAAGAGACATTATGAATGTGTAATTTCTAACATTTAAGTATTTAAATCATAATTACAATATAAAAAAGACTACTTTTTATATCTGAATTTATTATAACATGAATAAATAAACATTTAGGTTTTCCAGAAGATTTTCCTGGTTTATAAAGGATTACTATTTCTGCATTGAAATAAATGACATGGCATAGTAAGTATCACATTAAAAACCACAAGTGTATCTTTTATTTTTTTAAATGCTCAATATATAAAATTGTAAAAATATGTAAGCTATTCTTCACAAGTGCAATTTTTTCAGCTCTCAAATTTAACAAATCAAAAATTTTCTATTTATGTAAATAAATTTATATTTATTATTGCATTAACATTATTTAAGTTTCATTTATAAATAATATGAATATTTTAAAGATGCATACCATCAAAAAAAGTTTTTTTTATTTAGCTTGGTAAATAAGAATTTGCTCTAAAGCAAATCTGTTAAATTACTCTGTTAGAGTTTTTAATTAAATCTTTTCTTTATTCAGATTAAATTTTTTTAAGGCCTTATTTTGAATAATAGATACACTCTGACTGGTTTAAAATTTAACATGAACTAATAAATAGCATGCTTGCATAATAATTTTAGACAAACTTCAGAAGCTACTTCCTGCAGCTTTTGTATTTTCATACTTTTTTAATTTCTCCACATTTTACTATTAATTTCATTTTTCTCTCTTTAAAACTAGTTTTATCAAGCTGGTTCAAGATAGCTCTTGAAAGCTCTAGAAAATATTCCAATATCTGAGGACATCTTTTTAAGCTACGAATAACATTAGTATACTTTTCTTCTGTAAAATAAAAATTTTCCATGCAAGGTATAATAAATTATATATTATTCAAATATAAAGACAAAATTTTATTCAAAACGGAAGTATTCTCAATTGAAGCAATATAATTTGAAAACAGGAGGCATTACAAAATTTGACTGATATTTACATTGTTGATTATCAAGAATTACAGAGAAAGGAAATTCTTGCCCAGGATTTCATGACATCTTTTTTCAATCCTTTGTCCATCCTAATATTTCTTACGTACTTATTAAAATAGTCGACTCTGCAACCTGTTCTGAAAGTATTTTGAATGTAGAGAATAGCCCATAAAGTATTAAACCTTATTTTTGACTTGGATATGTTAGTTAATAATAAATTAAGTGAACTAATATTTGTAATAGAATTACAATGATGGATAAATACTGTGTGGCTTTATATTAAGAAAGTACTGTAATTATTTAAATGCCATCTATTTTTAAAAATATATTTAGGCCTTTTATAATAAACTAAAGGACTTTTTTTTTCCATTTTTGTTTTCTTTTCATAAAGTTTTTAAATTTTTATTTAATTTTAAATTCACATAACCATTTCATTAATATACATATTTGGGTAACTTTCTTAACATTTGAGTTAGACTGATAACAGCAATAAGATTTTTGTTTTTTAAAATAACAATTTAACATATTAAATCAGAAATCAGCTAATTTTTCAGAAGACAAATTTTAAATTAAATACCTTTACATATAATAAATAAAACTTAAAATTGTAAACTTAAGGAATTAATTATTTATAGCTACAATAAAAGAAATTTCTTTCTTTTGATTCATTTAAAAATACGAAATATTTCAATAACCTATGCTTATTTTACACTTATTTTTCTATCACACAATTGAATAAGCTTTTAATAAAAAATTTTATCATATTATTTTAAAACTTTGTAGTTATTTGTAAGATAAAAATCACAAAATTAGTCTAATATCTGAAATTGAGGTATAATATGAGAATTGTCTCTAATGTATTAAACATAATTTATGTCGTTAGTAATATATTATATTTTTTTGTAGTTAATAAATATTCATATAATTAATTCAAAATTATATAAAAAAACTATCAGTGAAACTTTTATATTTTTAATTTCTCACTTGATATGATAACTTTATGACAGAAATATATTATATTTTTCTACCTCATTAATTATTATCTGTGCAATTTAATATTAACAAATTAAATATAATTTCATTCAATCAATTTTTTTTTTTGAATTAGTATTACCCATTAATATTTGTTGTGTATAATCATTTTAAAATATCCAGTCACTTGTTTGATAAATATAATTTCTATTACTTATCACTTATATTTAGGAGTTTCTTCTGCTTAAAAATAATTCTTTATCAAACACGTCTTTAATGAAAAAAGCATTTCTTTATACTTTTTTCCTTCAAATTGATTAAAACTGCAAATACTTCTGTGATATTATGCCTAGCAATGATAAGCATTAGCCTAAAACAAAGCATCAATTATATTTCCAGTTTGAAATAAATTTCAACCAGCTACAGTATTATAAGAACATGTTGGTAAAACATTTGGAATTAAATTCCTCTTGGTACAAAAATTTCCTTCAACAAAGTATAAAGGTATATTTTTCATTCTAGGAAAACTTCCAAGAAGATTTTTAAAAAATCATAAATAAATTAATTTGCAAAGTTATTTATATTTAAATGCTTGACATCCTTGTTATATTAGAAGAGGCTGTATGTGTGTATTAGTGAAAAAAAGTACAGGTCAATTCCAATGTATAGTAGGATGTTCCCATTACTTTTTTCTCAAAGTGATTTGGATTTAAATTCAAACTTAAAATTTAAAAGCCTTTAAATATATTTTTTTTTTACAAAATAAAAAACAGTAAGGAAAACAAATCATAAACAAAACAAGAAAATAAATCCATCTATAGAGAAGAAAAAAAATCAGGTCCAAAAAAAAGAAACATTCATCATGCATGCATGTTCCAGTTATACTTAAAATTCAAAACCATAGCATTAATACTATATTAAGCAGAATAATTAATGAAAGTACAGCAAAAATGTGTAAATTAAGTAATAAATGTATATTGCATATATAAGATGCAACATTGTCACAGAACTTCGTTAAAATTAGAATATTATAAGTATTTTGCAATCAATTTAAAAATTATATGGAGATGTATATTTAATTTATAATGTTTCAGTTGTATGTAAATGGAGTATAAAATCTCAGAATTCAGTTTAACGATTTTTATTACAGTATAAGCATTTTAATAACATAATGCATTTTTAATTCATTGTTTCATAGATTAATGATTTTATAATTTTTAAAATATATAAATATACATATTTGCGAATTTCCAAAAATTTATTAATCACCATAATCAGAACTATTTTACTCTAACTTTTTTACATTGCAATAAATCAATAAATAAAATTCAAAATACTTTCTCGATAAATCCACAAATATATTCTAAAACTTATTCTAGAACACACAAAATCTTTTAAATAAATATAATTTTATAGTTTTTTTTTTTTTTTTTACAAATATTCAATTTATACTTTAATAATAAATAAATATGTTGTTGTAACAATAGTTGTTAAAAATAAGAATCACTGATAAGAAAGTTTTTACATTTTAAATTGTAGAAATATGGTTGCTTTGTTTTTCACTCAAGTCTTTTTTGTACATAAGGGATAGTTAGACAGGGACTTAGAGTTTAAAGTAGATTCCAAAACAATACAAACATTCAAGAAAAAAGTGCAATTCAAACCTCTGAACTGTTTATTAACTGTTTGGATACCAACTCGACCTGCAACAATTACTTTTAAATATGATTTTTAAATTATTAAACCTCTTTCTTTTAATATTCAAAAACTTATTAACAGATAAATTCTATCAATAAATTTGTATATCAGCATATTGTGATGCACTATTAGTTACCTGCAAATTACAATATGGTAAAAACAAAACTAAAACAACATTATCTTTTTATTTATACAGATGAAATCCTTCTATCATCCATTAATATAAAACTTTCATGACAACAAATCCAAATATAAAGTTTAACTTCTCTCCCTCAAATATTGTTCAATACTTGAATAGACATCGCATAATTGAATCCGAATGTAAATGATAGATATATATCTATCTTAGTACATATAAATTTATATATGTCAAGTCTAATAATATAATAACTTTTGATGGAATAACTTTTCCAAAATATAAAATTGTATGGAATTGGTATACAGCCCTAAACATAAATTAATTTTTCTTGATAGTCTTACATTGCTTTTCACAAGCTATTTTTAATCTCGCACTTAATTTCTATCTCACTGTGGTCAGTAATCCATATTTAAATTATGGTTCCGTTTGCTTATCACCTAACAGGCATTTTTGATACATTAGAGCTCATTAGATTGGGACATGTAGCTTAAAATGGGTTCCAAACCACTACTAATATCCAAGTTTGGAGTGAAAATCAAACCTATTAACTACTGAATTGAAGGCCAAAGCAATAACAAGTCAAGTGCCAGTTAGGATATTATTTAAATTATGCTATACAGGCTACAAAATATGATGGGAAGAAATCAATGAAATGTTGAACAAAAATTCAAACAATTAACTGCTCAGCATTCGGCTTAGATACGAATATTATGTAATGTAAGCTGAAGTAAAGAGTTCTTCAGTCTTTAACAACTTCAGACATAATTTAAAAAAGAAATACATGCCTATAATATTACTTTTCGTTATAAAATAAACTACATATTATTGATTCCATAAAGTATTCTTATAAAACTTCAGCTTAAATCTTACATACAGTTTCAAAGGACAAAATATAATGAATAAATTATCTATTGATTTAAAGACACTGGTGTTCATATTTAGGAATTTAGGAAGGAAGAAGAAATGAGAGACTTTGAAAAAACTGAGTTAAATACATAAAAAACTGGTATGCAAATCCTTTTTCTCACTTTAATCTAATTAGAAATGTATCCACCTTGTATATTTATACAAGCATTAAAATGAATTCTCATATCATTATTTGGCTATTGATCAAGGATGGCTGTGTGTTTGTGTGTGTAATAATTCCTACTTTTTCAAAAGTACCAATTTTAATGCCTGAAAGTCACAAAAAGGTTTTTGCCATATAACTCTCTCTACAGCATCCCATAATAACAACTCTATGGGTTTGGTTCATTTGTTATAATTTTTTGCCCACAACAGCTGATTAGATAGGTACCTACAGTTTAAAAGAGATGGAAACACTATGAACATCCTAAACCCTAGATGGAAATCAAAGCCCTAAACAGTTCACCAAATACCAGAATCTTAACCAATCAGCTTGGCAAAGAACAGTACACGATTAAGGCCTAAAAACCTCAATAGACACATCATATCATGAATATTTTCTTCAGAAAATCGTTAAAAGCAGTTTTGTAAGGTCAAATGTTATCATACATAAAAATACATTGGTCTTCCACAGCTCTTTGATGTCTTATGAAAAAAAGCATTCTAGAATTCCATCCCTCTAACATTCTGCAGTTATTATACAGGCAGAAAAGATATAGAACAATGTATGTTCAGCTAACATGAGGTTTGTAATGTATTCACCTTAGAGAGGTAATGTTAAGAGGTAAAAATTCTTGTTTGATTACTTTAAAATTATTCAAAGGATATGCTTTAATATTGTCTATAATCTAATGAAAGTTTCTTTTTTTTATTCCTCTTTTGAGACTTAGGTCACTTGTCATCAAGGTTTATTTATTTTTTTAGCAAGGTAAAATATTCCATTCCTTAAAAACTTGTTTTTTGAACATTTTTTAACAGTTAAAAGTAAATATTATCACTAACAGGTTTATTTACAGTCGTTAATAGAAAAATAAATTTTCCTTTGCATTTTTACTTCCATGAGCAATTTTGCCACACAAGACAAGAGAACAATCCAGCAGCAACTTAAAATAATAGACTGTCTTATCAGCATTAAAAATGTTTAAAAATAATTGATAATAAGGCATTTAATTTCTTCAGATTTCCAACTGTGTCAAATGTATGCAACTGTGAAAAAATGGTTTCTAGATTTACCAAAGTACTTTTATGACAAGGCTCCTTAATTGAATGCATATGGATAATGCTTGAATTTTTTAATCCATCTATAAGACAATAGAAATGAACTGCTAATATTCATTTTTGTAGAAAATATTCATTCTTCTATCATTAAAAAAATTCCATTAATTAGAGCATTTTTTGAACTTGAAACATAAGGGCCTACAATAGTGTCTGTATTAAGAAATATTTTCTGTAACAAAAGGAAATTTCTTTTTCTACCTTTAATATTATACTGAGAGATATCAGCATCACTGATTTCATAAATTGCATTTTCATTTTTTGATAACTATAAATATTATATTTTTATAGATACATTAGATATTTGTGCAAGTTCAAATTTAAAGATTTTTCTATCAATGAATTCTAAAATTAACTTTTTTAGTAGATAACAAAGCAGTTACTAGCTATTGCAGTCATACAATAATATATAAGGTAAAGGAAAACATGAATAGGATATTACAATCACCAAAGTTATCTACTATGATACTCTTAAAATCTTCTTTAAGATTACAGAAGAAACGTTAAAGTAGGAGGAAGTGTAAAAGAGTGACACATAATCTATACAAAATGTACATCTAACCATGTTACACAGACATGTCTGGAACAAATTCTTTTAAATACTATGCAGGGTTACTTTTATTATGAAGAATACAGGAATTTAAATAGCGTTTATTACAGAAAAGTACACCAATCCAAGTTACAGATACCATGCTAATGGTTGAATGGCACTAGTAATGGTGTTGAAAATGGTGCCCATGAGAAATAGAGAAAAATCTTTCTGTCTCCTTTCTGCACAGGGAAGTTATATAACTAGATAAAATATCAAACAAATGAAGATTTAGACAGCACTTCCTAACAGAATAAACGTATACACTTTGGAACAGAATTTCTCAAAAAAAGTAAGAACACCAATTTTGTTAGTGTTACTAGAAGTGAAGATGCCACTCGGCAGATGTTAGTAAAGGAGCAAGTTCTCTCTAAACCCCAAAGGTTTGGAAATAGATAACACCCAACCCTTACTATTGTTTTACAAAAGGCATACAAAAATAATTAAATTTGCTAGCAGTTGCAGTTTCTTTTTTATCACAACTACTTAAAAGAAATCTAGGTACAACAATCTTTTAAGGAAATTTGTTCATATTGTTAAGACTTTTCAAACAGCAAGTTAAAGAAAGTTTTCCATGAGTAAAATTAACTGCCAATCAACTAAGATAGTTATGATATCTTTAGTCCTTTTGTAAAAAGGGCATGGTTTTAATTAGATATATGGAATATCAATTCTCTTACATCATGATATTAGAACTATGGAATAGATTTAAAGAAACTTACATGGTAATAAGTGAATATTCAATAGTAAGGAACTCAGTGTATTAGACTCAGTAAACCTTCAAAACCAGTGAAGGATTCATTCTAAGCAAAGGACTAATATCACCTAGGATTCTTTCACTTTGCTTAACATGCTAAGCCTTAACCCAAAGTTTAAATTATTAAATTAACATG
Source organism: Latrodectus elegans (assembly GCA_030067965.1). NCBI lineage: Eukaryota > Metazoa > Arthropoda > Arachnida > Araneae > Theridiidae > Latrodectus > Latrodectus elegans. Next base: position 40,341,056 of record CM057817.1, on the reverse strand, counting down.
ACTACAGCATCCTAAAGAAATACATTCTTTGAGATATATTTTTATTGTTGAAATGGAAGCCATCAAACTATTAGAAAGGCTATTAGAAAAACTACTTTGGAAGTTCCACGAGTTTCAGGTACTTTTTAATAATCTTTCACAATCAGCACAAGTGGAAGAGATGATTTGGTTTGCTTGTTGCTCAATGGTCATTTTTTGCATGCGAGACCAGGTTCTACAGTGTATAAAAGATTCTGAAAAACTACAAACATCCAAGCCTTAGATAGTAATCAAACCCACGAAATACTAATAAACTGAAGGCCAGAATGCTACTGACATTCAACTGACAGATTGGCATGCAAGAGCTGGAAATAGTGTTAAAGACCAGCAATTTCCAAATAAGAAAATTTCCCCTGATTTTAACATAAAGACAAGGGGTTATCTAATATTGATATATTGAATATATTCAATCTAATACTGAATTATCCAATACTGAAGATATGAATTTAGACTTCAATTCTGATATAATGCTGCAGCCTAAAATATCAATGTCTAACAATGAATTAGAAAAAGCTTCACAGTAGTTCCCAATGCTTTATCAAAAGATCCTAATTGTGATAATAATATTTCTACTATTTTTTTAAAGATACACACACAATCATGGGCTTGTTTCAAATTAAAATTACATTTATTCCACCTTATTGAGTACGAAGCAAATTGTTCATATTATATACATTTAAGTAAGAAAACTCACTATCAGTTGAGATGCAAATGTTTACCACATTACACAGGCTAATAAGGATAGAAATAATTATTTTAGAATTAGATATATTGTATATTTTAACTCTTATTTATAATAAGGGTAATGAACTGATCTTCATTACTATTAATAAAAGTCACTTATTTTCTAATTATCTGAACAAAAAATTTTCTGTTATAGGAACAAAAAGAAAAATGGTGTCAGATAAGAACAAAAAAACCAACTAGAATTTCTTCAAAAGCTCTTGAAAAAAGTGATTTTGGTAAGAAATAAACTTGAAACTTGATGTTGATTAGTCTGCACAACATACAATATACCAATCCTATATTCAAAATTGTGAGGTCAATTTGATCTTCATAGCCTGAAGAAACACTAAGAATGGATATAAAATTCTGGCATATCTTACAGTGCAGAACTAACTGTTCTAACTTAATGTAAGAATTATAGATATAAAATGTTTTTGGATATAATCCCATTGCTTGAAGACATGCAAAAGTAGTACTCATACTTAAAATAGTATTGGTTTAATTAGTTTGTCACTCAAGGTAATTTTTGCACATAAGGGCTGATAAAACCAGACCTACACTTTAAAGTGGATTCTAAATCACTACAAACATCCAAGTCTAAGGTCGGAATTGAACAAACTGTTGAACTGAATACCAGAGTACTAATCCTTTCAGGTCAATAATTTTATTAATTTGATAAATTTATATAGAAACTTACAATATACCTAAAAGAAATTTTGTTATTGAAATTGTGTTACAAATTTTCTTTGAGATTAGGAAAGATGCCCTTGAAAACATACCATTTCATAGGTCAATTTGCTGTTGCAGGAAGGGCATTAACTTTTCTATTAAAAATCAACTCATTAACAAATTCAGTTTGGGTTCCTTTTTTCTATAAAAAGTCCTCCAAAAATCATCTTACACAGCAATTGTTAAAGTACTTCACAATGGTCTTCAGCTGATACAAATCTGACTGTAAAGACAAAATTGTTTAATCTTATCAATATAATTTTAGTTTTTTAAGAAAAGGAATAGTTTTAAGTGCATAAAATGTTTTTCAATTTTCTTTGACATGAATTATAATTTTAAGTATTTAAGTTTTTCTCTTGATAAAGCTGAAAAAGTACATGGACTTTCAGAAATGCTAAAGAAAGAAAATAGCCCTAAATCCCAGTTACTAATTAGATCTACACTATAATCATTAGTCCTACCATAACCAACAATTCAGTAGTCGAGGGTTAAGATTGAAACTTCAATAGCAATTTTAGTTCAATTCTAAAGGCAGCCCAGAGTAACTACATCAGGATACATTAAAGCTTGGTTTGTTGCTCAACAGTCATTTTTTGTACACAAGGGACAATTTTACCGTGACTCAAGTTTAAAGTGGATTTTGAATCACTACAAACTTCCATGCATTAAGTGGAACTCAAATCCAAGAGCTGTTGAACTGAAAGCAAGAGCAAGTGAATTTAACCATTAGACTACAGCTTGACCACAATGCATTAAAACACTTATTATAACATGTCATTCTACTTAGTACAATTGTATTTTACAAATATAGTGAAACAGAGATTAAAACTGTAACATTTGTGTGCATTAATTAATGAAAATACTTCTATAGTAGATTTTTAACCTGAGATAGACTTGTTGCTCATGCTATCAGTTTTTTTAATAGCATGTTTCTTGGTTTGATTTGGTTTGTTTGTCATACAAAGGTCATAGGTTGTTGCACAATAACCATTTAGTTGCCAGCTTAGCTAACATGCCTGTTGGAAGGTACAATTATGATTTCTTAGATTGGACCTCAAAAAATTTGTTTATAGCAATTTCTTTCACAAAATGACTAGAATAAATTTCTCAATAATGAAAACTGTACTTACTAGTTATAGATGATTCTAAAATAAACAGAATACTTAAGCCGAAATCTGTTATCTTAGTGGAGACACCTAATTGATTTCAATATTGGAAGGCATACAATTATGTTCCAAGCTGAAATTTTTGTCATTATTATGTGCAATATTTACTGATAAAAGAGGTACAAGTATAAAAATATTTGCTTATAGCCAAACTGAATGATAAGAATCTATTTCAAACTCATTCTAAGTTGAGAATTTTATGTTACTTTACAAACATCAACAATATCTCCAGACAAATGTTAGTGCCTGCACACTTGGGTGCTTCTGGCAATAATTGAGTTGATGTGAGTTGGGTCAACAATCCCTTTCGTGGAGCATGAATTAAATTTTTGTCAAGACAAGAATTGAATTCAGAATGTCAATACATGTAAAGAGAGATTACTTTCTTAGTATCAGAAAATGATAGTTTTTTTTAAACTATTATAAAAATAGTAGTTAAAGGTAAAAAAGTCATTAAATTGAAATACCCAATAAAAGGGAAAAAAATTGTTGAAACTCAATAGAAGCTGTTTAAGGACAACAAAAAAGCTCCTTACAAGACATGGTACACTCAAAATAAATTTCACAGTCAAGCAAATGTTGTAGCCTACTAGTCTAGTTTTACTTGTAGTTTATCTCACTGTATTGAAGAGACAATTATACATCATACTGAGTAAAAAATTTTCTGCTTGTAGATTTCAATAAGGTTGACACCTAATTGAAACTCATATCAGTTATATTTTATACTTATCATATATTTGCTGAATTTCGCTTCACCAACTAGTCTTTTTGATTAATGACATTTTTTCCTTGGGCATATTATAATAGACCTATGGTCACAGTGCTATCTGTGTGAACCATACACACATTTCTAAATTTATTTACTATGCACCACTATCTTTCAGTTGACTATAAAAACATCTTTGTTAGGCTTATCCCTTTAGAGTTGCCTTTAAACCTTCTTACCCATTAAATTATTGTGTTTCCTTTTTTGAATTCTGAAAATTCTACACATCTCAGACTAAAATCTGTATTGCAGTTGTTAATACTGAAAAAGCAATTGTGAAAATTGCAATATTGATATTTTAAAATGACAGAATTATAATAAACATATTGAAACTTTGATGATTGGTTAATATAACCAGATTTACAACATATATTTCTTATTCCAAGTAATGAACACTTGTTATTAATTTCTTTTAAAAATAATTTATAACTTTATTTGCTACAGTAGAAAAAATACAACTTTAGTTGCATTAATAATAAAAGCTTATTAAATTTTTAAAATAGGCTTTCTTATAATTTAAAGCTAAAACCTTAATACAATTTTACTTAATTACAAAATGATATATGTTTAATCAAAATAAAGAAAATGAGATATATGAAAAAAGTTCAGCTTAATATCTTCCATTCTTATTTTTTCTAGCCTACTCTACAGTAAACAGGGTGGAAAAAGAGAATGCACTCAAGTTAACAAAGTAGAGTTGCATTTGTCTTTTACTTGCCAACAGAACAAACCCTAAATGAGTGATATTCCCTTCAAATAGCTGAACAATTATTCAGTGAATGCTCTAACATAATATGGAAACATGTGATTAAAATTGCATGCCTATCAAAAAATATTATTGGATTGAATCACAAGTTAGACTATTATTAAATATTTCAGAAAAAATGCTGAATATGATACAGAATTTCACATTTTAAAGATTTAGTTCTATTTTTACATATCACAATAGATATAAAATTTCCCCGACTGAGTAAATGCTTAACTTTCCATTGTTGAAACATTAGTGTTATATCAGATATATTTTTTAAAAAATATATTGCAATAACACCAAAATTAAAAATATATAATGCTCATTACAGAACAAAATTATTAGCTGCTCAGAAAAAATAATATTTAAACAGTGAGTAGTGGCAAATTTTAAATTTTGATAGCTAAAAGTAAAAGAAACTATTCAATCAAATAACTAATATCTTATAATTATTCTGATAAAGAGCTTTTTTGAATAAGTGTATATTTTAAGTATAACAATGTTAATGATTATAAGATATTTAAGCAAAATAATTTAACATTCTTTATATAATTGATTACCTCATTCAGATTGTTTAAATTTCAGTCATTAAATGTCAAAAGAAATTTAATTGTAACTGAGTGTAGAAAATAAGAAACTGCAGTAAATTTGAAAAATGAAACAGATGTGTGTATATTTTTTAAAAATTTCCTTGTTTTAATATGACTTTTATAATTATAACAAAATATATAACTGCATTCATTGTTTCTTACAGTTTATAGGAAAAGCAATGCAGAGATGATGTAAAGCAAAACCAATAGAAAATTTAAACAATGCTTTTATAGTTAAAAAAAAAAAATAAAAAAATCCCAGAATTAGTTGACTATTATTGTTGCTATTTTTTCTATAACCCAAATATAGATGGTTAAATTCTTTAATCCCTTTTTCTTAAGTTAAAAATTAAATTATAATAAAAAATGATGAACATTTAAAACAAAAATTAATATTTAAGACAAAATTAATAAATTAAAAGCATTAAAATAAAAAGTTATATATTAGAACAATAAACAGTTAAATTATTATGATATTAAGAAATAAATTAAGTATGAGAATTAAATAAATGAACAAGATATTTATACTACTACTAGATAAAATTTACCCATTCATAAATTAACAGATTTAGATTAGTGGTAAAAAAGTTCAAGATAAATAAAAAAGAAAGAATAAAAAATTATTACTTCTTAACATTAAGCTATGATATTTTTCTTTTAATTCCCAAAACACTATAAGGAAGAGATAATATAGGATATTTTATGAAAACATTAAAAATACTCACAAAAACATGGATCACTATCATCTTTCAGCAACAATGCATAAGCTTGAATGAATTTAACTGTTTCACAGAAGACTTTGTCTAAAGGCCATGTAGAACAATAAGGATAAGTATCAACAACAACAGAAGATGGAACTCCCATGTTGGTGTGATAAATAGAACGGAAAATTAAATCAGGTATAGCAAATGGGTAATTTTCTGACAAATTTATTTCAAGAAGAAAATTAAACTCTTCAACCTCAAGCAAAAGAATCATGTTATGAAAATAAATAATGTCATATTCAATAACACATCTAGAAAAATGACTTAAAAACTTAGCAAAATAAGTTTTCCTACTTTCAAATCGAGAAGCGATTAAATCAACTTGGCAACGTAATTTATCTTCAACAGCAAGTATGTAGCGATTTAGTTGAAAATCTCGTATCGCAAGTGGATAATCGAAATTTCCATTACATGCAAGAGCGTTTTTGATTTCTTGTGATAAATAAAGTCTATGACTACATTTGTCACTTTCGCGATCAGGAAATATTACTAATAATAATGCAGAGTCTAACCCGTTTCTTTGAGAAACATCTGGTAAAATATCACAAAACTCGACATGGAGTCGGATAAGAAATGTAACGGGCAATTTCAATTTTGCAGGAACATATATTTCTATATCCTCTTCATTAAAATTTTTGATCTGGTATAAAGATAAATACTCATAATGCAATTCGGAGTACTTTTCCAAATCTTCGATATTCTTTTTCTTATAGAACACCATTATTTCTTTCAAAGCTCTGTATAAGCCATCACTTCTACGAGCATCCCATTTACGAAGAGTTTCTATTTCTGTGACAGGAACAAAGAATTTCATGTCCGCAAACATAAAATCAGGCGGACATTCCGGATCAGTCGCCTGAAAAATAACGGCGCATTCAATGCTCGCACCAGCATATGGAACCATTAAAGTAAATCTGTCACAGTTACCCTTTTTATTATAAGTATAGAAAGAAGTTCGAGGATTTTTTATAACGACATTTTCCTGACCTATCCCAATACACCGCTTATTTAAAACTACTTCCACTTGCTTAAGTACATGTGGTACAAAACAAGACAAATCTTCCATAGCTAAATCGTGCGAGAAAATTTTCAGACTGCACAAAACTACAATGACAGACAGATAAACCGAATATAGAACTAACTCAAACCGCGTTTGTTTACAGAATGTTGCCATACAAATTTTATCAAATTAACTTTCTCATATTTATTAAGTTGAAAATGAGTTTTATGCTTGTAACAACTTTATTTTACATAACTACATTATTACAAATAGTTAAGTAGTAGTTCACAACACTATGAAAAATGTGGATTTATAAACACAAAGTAATTAAGTTTCGCATCTTAAATTTTTAATACTGATGATTATAAAAATTACTCATGGATATCATCATATTTATAAAGTCGAATGAAATTTATGGGCTACATATGCAAAACGGATCATTATCAGTAACATTTAATGTTTTCAACCATATACTTTGGGAACTAGAAAAAAGGTAGGCCTAGGTTAAAATAGAGACGGTTTGATTAGAGATGAATTTTAAAATTCTAAGAATAACTATTTGGATATCAATTACAAAAAAAAAAAAAAAAGTCAGAGTGGAAGAAGTTTTTTGGGAAGGTCTTAGATCATCAAGAGCAGCAAATTACATTTAAATCTAAATTGTAAAAATATATAGGTATTTTGTGAAATAAAAATTTTAGAATAAATTGCTCTAGTAGCAATTCAACAATGGGGTGGTGGTTGGGTTAACGACTTGAACTGATGAAAACTCAGCGGCCCCTGTGCGGCAATAGAGCATGGAACAGTATATTATTTGGCACCTCGGCCGGAGAGCGGTTGCGGTATCCCCACCCGTTCAGTTGAAGTACAAAGTGTGATGAGCTTATGGCATATGGCCGCGTGAGTTTTTTAAGATTTGACGAAAAAGGAGTGAGTGCGGCGATGTTAATATGCCATGCAATTTTGTATTCTACTCGTGTACTGGTGCTGTTTTCTGGCTTAAATATCAAAAATATACTATCGTTTAATAATTATTTAACGATAGTGTAATTTTGTTACTAAGCCATGCAATACTGAGAAAACCCATTTTTTTAAATATAAATTACATTTTACCCATACGTTTTTTCATACATAAAAATACTTGTATTGGAAGGTAGTTTTTTTAATAGTTATAAATAAATTCAAAATGTAAAAAAAAATCAGATAGTATACTTAGGTGAAATTAATATGAAACATAGTTTACAGATAATCTAATATTGTTTCCCTCTTGAACATATCAGTATTTTCAAGTTTTTATTGAAGGACACATTATTAACATTCAATAATTTCAGTATTAGAAATTTGCTTTTATTTTTTACTAGTAGAAAAACTCCAATAAATTTGCTCTGAGACAATATTCATTAAGAATTTTTTAAATAATTTCCAATTTTAGAAAAAATAAAATTTAAATTAGCAGATGTAACTTGTTATGATTTTCCAAATGTTTTTATTTTTTATTTATTTTTTTATTTTTTATTTATTTTACAATGGATATTTAATTGTAAAAATATGAAAAAAAATTATTATTACTTCTATAAGACATATATTTTTAACAAGTCCTCATAAATTCCTTCAGTAGAATTAAATTAGAATTACTTAAATTTAGAAGGAAAACTTATAAAGCTTATTTATGGATAAAATCAAAATGTTATTTTGATTTTGTGGTAAACTTCACATTTAAAATATACATAAACATATAAATACGTAAATGAAAAGTAAAAACTATCCATTAATTTTTCATAACAAATTAACAAACACAATATAAACTAAAATTACATGCATTAAACAAAGGACAACAGAAAGAAAATAAATTTTGTGTTCTTATGATTTGTTAAAATGATTATGAATGTGAAATATATAGATTAAATTGAATTAGTAAAAATAAATTTTTATATTTGAATTTAATGATGTTGTCATACATCATTATAACTTTTAAAATTTATTTCTATGAGCAGTTAGCCATAGAAAGCTTAAAAATAAAATCTTAACATGTTACCAAATTTTCAACATTCTGAAGGTTGGAAAATGGATGTTCTACACTTTTGCTTCCTTTCCAGTTATGCTACTTTGAGAAATTATTTGTCATTATTTCCATCAAAATTCATCTAATAAAAACAATTGAGTTTGTGCCACTTTTATTAGTCCAAACACAGTCAGCTGAAAATATAATAACAATTTATTAGAAAGATCAACTTTAAGATCTCCAACTTTAATAACCATGTTAATGCTATTTATCTATCAACTAAATAACTTTATGTAGAAACTGGATGGTCTTTTCATTCCAATTTTTAGTTTCTTTTTTATTCAAATGGTTTAAATTGTTTTGGAATTCGCATTCTGTCAGGAAAAATTCCAAACGAAATGAAAACCAGACCAGATTTTTGAAATTATTTCTTTAAAAATATTTGTTACAGTAAAAATTTACATTAAATATAATTCTTGCAGCAATATGTAAATACATACTTCAATATCTAACAGTTTAAAACATGAAATTTGCACACTGTATGCATTGGCACAAAATTATGGCTTGATTATTTTTGATGTGTAATGATATTTGTAATATTTTGTGCGTGTGTTATTATATTACACAATATGTCTCTCTATACAAATTGTTATTTAATATACAATAAAATTATAAAATGCAAAATTATTATTAAAATTGAACTATAAATACAGATTTTACAATGAAAAAGGCTTATAAAAAATTAGGTTTAAAAAAACTTGAAAAAAAAAAAACTATTAGATTTTTTATATGAGGTTTAACGTGATTAGCATGTTATGTTAAAATAAACATCATCAACAGGATATTATCTCCTTCAAACAATTTTATTCAATTTCCTTTCCCTCTATAGCAAACTCTTCACTCCTGATCCCTCTTACTATGGTTACAAGAATTTCCTTGGGCGCGATGGCGCCAATTTCTGGGATTCACCACAGAATATGCCCCCCCCCCCAGTGACAGATGGCATTTAGCCCATTGGAACGACAGAACGATATATATATATACATATTACTTCAGAAAAAATAGCAGCAAAATTTCAAATGAACAAACACAATTGAAAATTTTGTATAAATATAGAAACAATCATATATAAAATTTAAGAAATACAAATGACAGAATAAATTAAAATATTAAAATAAAATAATTAATAAGTAATGTAAGTGGAAAGTTTCTTTGGAAAATGTACATGTCTCTCTGATTTGGTTACAGTTCTGTACATTTTACCAACTGATGAATTTTTATCATCTGGTATTGGTTTGCTGGCTTTAGACACTGGATCAGTGAATGTTTCTGTAAATAGATATGCCGGTTTTACACGGTCAAGAGAAACAGTAAATTTCTTTCCATTAATGTCAATGATAAATGATAGTCTTGTCAGTTCGTCGTAAGACTTCACGAGGACCAGAATGGGGTTGGCACAATGGAGGACGGACACGATCGATTCTCAAGAAAATGGGTGTGCATGATTTCAGCGATGGATGCACATAGAATCAATTAGTACAGTGGGGGGATGTTTCAATAGAATTCACAGTTGTTGCATCACGTTTCGGAGATTAGTGATAAATCACTGTCACAGGATGGAATAACTGTCATGTCTAGCATGTCACTAGAAAGACGCAAAGTTCTACCATACACAAGCTCTGACAACAAATTTGCAAGTCTTGTTTAACTGCTATTCGGATGCCCAAAAAATTACACGGATCATCTCCGTCCAATTATCATTTTCATAAGCTTTGATTGCTGATTTTAGATGGCGATGAAATCTTTCTACAAACGAAATGTTTGAAATTGGATGGTAAGAAGTTGTTTTAATCCTTTCTGAACCTAATATTTTTTCCTACGTCAGGAATTGGCCGCATTGGCCATTTTCCTTCCAGCAGCCCAATATAAATTAGCCTTCATATGATAGTTGTCAAGCATAAGAGAATTAACGTTTTCCAGAGATGGGCAAACGGTCAAATGACTAAAACTCATTACCTCTCCCGTGAAACACAAGTCAGGGGAGTTAAAAATGCCAATACGACAAAGATGATCTCGAAGGTAGTCATGTTTACTCTGAATTCTAAAATTTGCACTAAAAAATTGTCGTGGGAGGTCGATAGGAACAAGAGTGTGTATCAGATTAAACCACACTTTTTCTGTAGCCTCTGCTTTCTGGCATTTTTTTTTACAAAAGCATTTGTTTTTTGGTAATTTCGGATGAAATTCAGTTGTATGAGAGAGACAAGGAGGGCTGTGGGAACAAGTATCCCTGTTTTGCCAGTCGATCCATTCTTTCATTGCTAGGTATATTGGAACTGCTGGGAATCCACTGAAAGAAAGTAATTCACCCATCATTAATAAGTTTGTCTATTTGTATTTTTGTTTGGGTTTCATGTTTTTATTTACAAGCCTGAAAGGAGCAGAGTGAAAGGATGCCTGCCTGCAAGTCGACAAGGAAGACTGCATGATTGAGAGAAGTATTACAGGTCAAAAGTTGGAAAGTAGCCTGTATAATTGCCTCGATCTCATCCTCGAAATATGTGACATTCATACCAACAGGGCGTGAACCCTCAAATAAATTTTCGCAGTACCAGCCTGTACCAGAAGTACAGTTCTCCTGGAAGGAGTCATCAGTATGTATGTATGTATATATATATATATATATATATATATATGGAGGCCTTTATTTCTGGGATATCTATTCGCAATAGTTTCAAGAGCATAGGCTCGAAGAGATTCAGTGATAGTGTCATTTTCTTTGTAGCGTGCAAATAGAGAGACTTATAATTGTGACTCTAAAATTTGGTGGGAATCTCTCACCAAAACAAAAAGGTTGGCAAGGAAGACGACATAAGCCGTATATAGTTATAAGGTCTTCTGCTCTCTTGAAGAAAGACTGATGAGTTTTTAGCCTATTTTCTGCTGGAATAAGTTTTTGCCAGTGCTGGACAGGAAGTCTTCTACACTTTTCAAACTGTTTTAGTAGCTGCCTTTCTCTACGAACCCCCAGAGGTTCAAGAACAGTTTGAATCTCTAATGCAGTAATGGGTGTAGAGTGAGCATCAGAAGTAATAAGTCTCAGGGCTTTATTTAGACTTTGCCAGTTGTTGTGACAGAATTGACAGAGGCCAGCAGTCCACCGCCATAATCTAAGATTGGTCTAACATAGGTTTTATAGACAGTGGTCAGGATATCTGGTGATGAACACTAGTAACACCAGATAATCGTTTAAGGAGATCAAGTCTAGCCTCACCTTTCCTTGCAGTCTCCTCTGCATGTTTTCTCCCTAGTAATTTCTATCAAAGTGAATGACAGGATATCGGAAATGCTCCCGCCTGGAAAGATCCCGATCATCATATTTGATGGATATTTGGTGCTCTTTTGTAGACAAGGTGAAAAGTTGGTAGACTGTTTTTTCAAAGTTTACAGTCATATTGTTATTTTTGCACCAATCACCAAGCAAGAGTATGGCTCTATTAATGTTGTTATTAGCAGTATTAACGACTTTATGTGTTGAGAATATAACAACGTCATCTACAAAGGCAAGGCAACGAATTCCAGACAAAATCTGGAGCTTTTCAATGAGGTCATAAATCATGATGTTGAACAGGGAGCAGCTTGAGCTAGCACCCTGTGTTAAACCATTTTTCATTTGGACAAACCTAGAAAAAGTGGATTTATATTTGACATTTGCTTGTCTTTGGCATAGAAATGATTTGAACCAATTTAGCATACGTCCCTGGATACCAATATTTTGTATCTTATTGATTAATTTTCTTAACCAGACAGAGTCATAGGCTGATTTAAAATCAATGAATACAGCAAGGGTGGATTCCTTACAATGGAAACCATCCTTAATACACCGGGAAGAAAAGCTGCTTGATCAACAGTTCCACGATTTTTACGGAAACCAGAGCTTGAAGGTCCGAGATTTTAAAGAACCTAATATACAAGTAAATTCAGCATACATAGCTGAACACAGTTGGGGTCCTTGGTCAGAGGTAATTACGGATGGACATCCAAATCGTGAAAATTAATTGTTAAATATTTCACGACAGTCTTTGCAGAAATATCTGAAATGAGTATCGCTTCTGGTCACCTGGTGAAATGGTCAATTATTGTCAAAAGGTAATAGCAACCACCAGAGTGTGGTAGTTAGCCTACGATATCTACATGGATGTGTGAGAAACGAACATCAGGAAGAGAAAAAGTACCTAACTGTGTTTTAGTGTGTCTTTGTACCATCGATCGTTGGCATGGTTCACAACATTGAATCCATGATTTTATTTGTCGTTTAATCTTAGGCCAAACATACCTGGAACAAATTAATTTTGTTGTTACTGCTACTCCAGGGTGAGAAAGATTGTGCAAATGATCGAAAATCAATTTGCGGAAAGAGAAGTGTACAAAAAGACGCGTAGTTCCAGTTGAAATATCACACATCATGTCACAATGAGAAAATGACAAGGTTTTAATTCCATTTTAAGAAAGGTGGTATTAGATTGCAGAAAACTTTGAATCTCTGGATCAGTTTTCTGTGCTTTTGCAAATTCAGCAAAACTTAAATTTGGAGATTTTGTAATAGAATCGATTTCAATTCTACTGAGTGCATGAGCAACCACGTTCTTACAACCTTGCACGTGCCTAATATCAGTTGAATACTGAGAGATAAAGTCTAAATGGCCTAATTGCCAAGGAGAAAATTTATTTTGCTTAAACGGTTGAGTCAACGGTTGTTGGTCTGTATATATTATAAAATTTCTACTTTCGAGAATCAGTGTTTTAATTTTTTATAGCAGAATAAACTGCAAACAATTCTCTAATATAAGTGGGCCATTTTTGTTGACTATAATTAAGTTTCATTTAGAGGAAAGCTATTGGTTTCCATGTCCTTTCCGATATTTGATTTAAGCAAAATATGAGGCATCAACCGATAAGTTCAACTGAGCTCCAGGAATAGAGTATCTTAAAACAGTGGCATTGGCAATCGCTTTTTTGGCGGCAATAAAGGCTTGTTCTACATTTTCCTTCCATGTAAGTTGTTCGGATAATTTACGAGCATTAGAATGAGATTTCTTTTTATTTTTTTGTCTTTCCAAAAATTGAACAATATGTGCAAGTATATGAGCGGCTTTAGAAATAAAGCATCGATAAAAGTTAAACATTCCTTAGAATCTTCGCAACTGCGTTAAGGTTTCTGGCTTAGGAAAATCTAATATGCATTTAACTTTATCTTGTAGAGGTTGAATTCCTTCTTCGGAAGGATTAAAACATAAAAATTCTATTGAAGAAACACCAAAAGTACATTTAGAAGCGTTAATACATAACCCATATTCTGTCAATTTTGAAAATAATGCTTTAAAATGTTGGTAGTGTTCTTGGGGATTTTTAAAAGAAATTAATATGTCATCGACAAAAGCATGAACAACTGATAAATCACGTGTAACCTCATAAATAAAGCGTTGAAAAGTAGCAGATGCATTGCAAAGGCCAAATTGCATCCCTGTACTTTCGAATAAACGAAATGGGGAACATATAGCAGCTTGTGTATATCGTCAGGGTTTATTGGGATTTGATGATAAGCTTTTATTCGGTCTATGCGACTAAATATTTTTGATTCATGCAATTCTGCAGTAAAATCCGCTATACAAGGCATCGGGTATTTATATTTAACTGTTTGAGCATTTAAAGCTCTATAATCACCCACTGGTCTCCAATCTAAATTTCCTTTTTAGGAACCATGTGTAGAGGTGAAGCATAGTTATTTCTCGAAGGTCTTATATGGCCTAATTGCATCATATTTTTCAGTTTTGCAAATCTAAGACGATCAGGAGCAAGCCTTCGAGGTTTTGCAACTACAGGAGGACCTTTTGTAACTACGTAATGTACAGTATTATGTTTAACCGGTTGATTTGGATTAAGTAATTTAGTAATAGAAAGAAATTCTTTCAAAAGTTTATGATAAGGAGTATCTTTAAGAATAGAAACTTGAACTGAATGAAGATCTGTATATTTTAAGTGGCCAGTGGAGTGTAATTTCGTTTTTGTGTATCTAAGACATGCCCGAGATCTGGAACCAATTCAAAATAAAAAACAGAAAATCTGCTCCTAAAATTGGTGCACTAGCATTGGCTACTAGAAATGTCCAAGTAAAATTTCTTCTCAAATTAAAATTTAAAGAGAGTGTCTTTTGTCCATAAACATTAATTGCTGAAGAATTTGCTGCTAAAAGCGTTTGTTGTGTAAAATTTTGATTTTTGTAATTGTTAGCAGGGATTAAGGACACGTCAGAGCCAGTATCAACCAGAAATGAAACCTTTGATGTCCGGTCGCAAATGAACAGGTGACTTGATTCGCGAGGCAAATAATATGTCGCCTCTATTCTTTGCTGCATTCGTTTTCCTGCCATGAGCAAGATTTAACGCATTTATCCTCTCCACATTTCTTTCCGTAATGTCTGTAATACCAGCAAATGGAAAATTTTCGTTTGTGGGAATTACTTCTTTCACGACTGCTTTGGTTACGATGATATGGTAAGTGACTATGAGAAGAAGAAAGTTGATTAATTCGTTTATTTAATTTTCCAATTTCGCCAAATATTTTAGTTTCAAAAGATTCATCTGTTTTGGAAACTGAAAACGTTTTAACAGGAGATGGCGTAACATCGATCGGAAATTTCAGCAGCTTTCTCTACTGTTAGATCAGAAACTGCAGCTTAAATAGTTTGAATATTGGATGGCAATCGCTGTAAAAATAGTTTTAACATTAGTTTATTGGGAACATTATGTGATTCTGCGCGACGCTTCATATATATTTCGTAAAAGTTCTGTCGGTTTGAGCGATCCTAATTTTTCCCCTAATAATAGGTTTGGAATTTCTTGTAGTGATGAATCTCCCGAGCGGTTCATTAATTCTTGTTTAATCTGCTTGTATGGATCGGTTGCATCCGGTTTCATAAGTACATCACTAACTAATGAAGCAATTTCGGGTGGAAAATGGGAAACAATATAATTATATTTAGTAATCACCTCTGTAATGGGTTTTGGTGTGGCAAGAGCAAACATGCTTTCACACATAACAAACCATTATGCGGGATCAGATCTGTTATATACAGGAATTTGAACACCATTAACTTCAGCCATAATACAAGGTTTCAGAACAAAGTTGCGTTATATTTAACTGTTAGTAATAATAATGAAGATATTTTAAATTACATAATAAGAATTATACATATTTTAAGGATTTATAATAATTAATGAACCCCTTGTAATGTCTCATACTCAGCCTTTCGATTTCCAGAGTCTTCGATGGGGAGGGTGAGTATGGAAACGGTTGGTGCGAGGAACAGGCGGAGAAGCTGAGTTTTTTTTTTTGGAGATTGATACTGACTTTAGTACGCTACCGAGGCGCTAGAGTTTTAGCGAACCCAAATATGACTCCTTTGTAAATTCTTTAGTTCTTTGTTAATTAAATGTTTTTGTTTCAAAATTTGGAGTCAGTAGTTTGTTTCATAACAAACTTATGTTCTGGTGGCAGCAGTGAGATGTTTTTGTAATGCTTTACATTAGCATCCACTGTGGAAATTAATTATGTGCACTATAATGGTTACGTGCTGAAATGTTGGAATATAGGTAGGCCATTTTGATCAATCCTTCTCTAGCTACTATTGAAAATAAATAGTTTGATATGTCAAATAAATTTATAGAATATTGAGTTCCAATCTTATTTACGTGGTTTTTCATGTTATATCAATTAATTGTGTTTATTGTTTTGTAAATGGTGTATTCCGTCTTACAAAAGCTAGTTTCTGTATTTCGTGTATTCGAATTTACAGTGTAATAATTTTTATAAGAAAAGTGTGTATTCTAAATGTGTATTTCATAATTTTTATGTGATTGATGCATTTCAATTCACGTAGGAATATGTTAAAATAATTATGTTGTTATAGATTAATGTGTAAAATCAAAAGTACGCTTATATACATTTTTTTTAATGTTTCACTGATATATAAAGTAGATTTTATGAAAGGAATAAACACTTTAGAAAGGTTTTGATTTCGTTATGTGAAAACGAAAGTATATTATTACAAAATAAGTTTGAATTTAAAGTAATGTGAGATTTTTACTGATGTGTTTGATTGTTTTTTGCAATGTATCTAATTGATTTATTTGATATTTAAATCGCATGTTTTTTTTTTATTGTTAAGGATTTGAAAAAATATTCTTAATGTTTAAAATATCTTGCGTTATTATCATTATTTGATGTCTTGTATGATTAACTAAGTTTATTGATTTGAAATCGAAAGCTGATTTCTGGTTTAGATTAGTTAAAGCTTTTAATTTATATTGTTGCTATTACATATAAAAATATATATAGTAATGTTCTGTATTTTAAATTAAAAAATATGTATAATTTCATTTTCTGATTTAATATAGTAGAGTATCTATATAAGAATATGATTTTATATAATTTATACACATTTAATTTACATTTTTGATTGATGATTTAATTTATCTGAGTATCAAATATTAACTTCGTGATAAAAACTTGAAATAGAGAGTGGAAGATTTAATATTAAACTTGTTCTTTTCAAAATAATTGATATTCCATTTATACACTATTTGTTGTATTACAATATAGTTTGTTTTCATTTAATTTTTTAAATTGCTATTGATATGTTTTATATTAGTAGTGTGTGGTAAATAATTTCGATAGTTATTTACGAAATTTTGCATATCAGTGGGTGTAGTCTGTTTCTTTTTTCTCATTATTGCATCTCTTCTGAGATAAAACGTTTAGTAAATAAAATGGCTTTTTTAGCACGGGGAAAAAAAGGGAGATTTAGTAGAAGTAGCTGAAGAGTTAGAGGAAATGGTTCCAGATTCTTCTAAAATCCCAGATATTAAAAAATTAATTTTAGCTAGTAAGAAGTTCAACGAGGAAGAAGTAAATGATAGAGATATTAGACAGGGTAATTGAGGAAAGAGTTAAAAGGGAGAGAGAAGAAAAAGAGGAAAGAATTAGGAGAGAAGATCTAGAAAAAGAGGAAAGAATTAGACGCGAAGAAAGAGAACATATTTTGGAAATGAAACGTCTGGAAATCTCTTCAAATGCTGCAATTTCGAACAGAGAATCAGTTACAAATAGGACTGAACAAGCTCAAAAAATTCAGTTAATGCAAATAACACTAAAATTTGATGAAAAGAAAGATGAGATGAGTTTATACTTAATAAATTTTGAGCGTAGAGCAGAAATGGCTCATATTCCAAAAAACGAATGGGTAGTTTATCTTGTAAGTGCTTTACCTTCAGAAATATCTAACATGTTAGCTAGAGAACCTCCAGAAAGGGCTGATGATTACGATTATGTGAAGGAACTTATTCTTAAACGATTCAAGCTAAATAATGAAAAACTAAGACAATTATTTCTTAAACACCAGAAAATGTCAGAAAAATCATGGAGAAATTATGCACAAGAATTGAATAGTTACTTTACAGAATGGCTTACGGAATTAGAAATTACGACGTTTGAACAGCTTAAGGAACTAATGGTAACAGATCAATTGAAACGTCGTGTGCCAATTGAAATTAAAGAACATTTTTTGGCGGAATGGCTTAAAATAAATTATCCGTATGATCTGGCAGAGAAAATAGATGAATATGAAAGTTTAAGAGATAGTTTTAGGACGAAAGATTTTACAAAACTCCCTCGTTTCTCAATAATATTGGATTTCGTCAACGAAATGAAAACCCTGCCTTTAAGTTTAATGTAGTAGTTCGAAATAATAAATCTCATGTTCCTAAAAGAGTCGAGAATAAAAATTCTAATTATCTACATGAAAAGGAATTTGAAAAACGAAAGCAACTCCAATGTTATGAGTGTGGTTCTTATAGTCATTTGCGGCTTCAGTGTGACAAAATAAAAAAATAATTTACAATCGGTAGCATCTAATGAAATTGATAAAAGTACATTTAATGAGTTGATGGCTCCTTACACTAGTATCGACACTGTTAATGGAATTCGAATGCATATCTTAAGAGACACTGGAGCAACTCTTGATTTGATTTGTGGAAAATATGTGAAACCTGATCTGTACTCTAAGGAAAAGGTTTGGCTAAGAACACCTCTTGATGAAACTTTAGTATGCTTACCTATTGACGAGGTTGAAATAAATTGTGAATTAGGTCACATTTTGACAAAGGCCGCAGTTCTTCGAGATTCTTTGGATCAAGGAAGATATTTACTGGGAAACAAAACAGCCGCTTTATTTGAGGAAACTAAAAGGCATGAAGAGGTGAAAATACATATGATAAATGCTATAGAAACTCGAGCTCAAAAAAGACGCAAGGAAAATAGCACGAATAAAGAGATTATTGATTCTGAAATAGAATCCTCTAGGTCTTACCTCAAAACTAAACAAATGAAGAATTTGAGCAAAATGCAATTTTGCCACCATTAGAAACCGAAGTTGAAGGGAGGGATTTGCTAAAGACATCTCCAGAAGAATTTGCTCGGGAACAAAAAGTGTGCGAAGATTTAAAACCTCTTTTTGAGCAAGCTAAATGACAATCTTCAAAAGATAATAAGTATATTACAATAAATCAAATGTTGTTTTAAAATAAAATGGACAATGATGGAACTGTAAGCAGATTATTAGTTGTCCCCAAGAAGTTTCGCAACCAGCTAAAACGGATCTGCCATGAGGTAACTGCAGCTCATTTAAGTATAACTAAAACAAAAGATATGTTGTGCAAAACTTTCTACTGGCCTAACTGCTTTAAAGAAATAGAAATTTTTGTTAAATCTTGTGACAAATGTCAACGAGTAGGGAAGCCTCAAGATAAGAAAAAGGCTCCTTTGAAACTGGTTCCAGTAATTCCGGAAATTTTTACAAGAATTAACGTTGATGCACGTGGTCCTTTACCTATAACTTCCTGTGGTAACCGGTATATTATGACAGCTATTTGCATGTCATCCAAGTATCCAGATGCCATCCCAGTACCAGATATACGTTCTACTACTGTGGTTGATGCTTTTCTTCAGATATTTAGCCGCATGGGTTTTCCTAGGGAGTTGCAAAGTGATCAAGGAACATCTTTCATGAGTGTTCTGACATCAGAATTTTTAGAAAAATTTGGTATTAAAGTAGTGCATAGTTCTATTCAGCACACCCAAAGCAATCCTGCTGAGAGATTGCATAGAACTTTAAAGAGAATACTGAAAGTCCTTTGTTTAGAAAAGGGTACAGATTGGAAGATTTTACTTCAGGCACTTTTTGCACTTAGAACTTGCATTCATGATAGCACTGGATATTCTCCTGCAGAATTAGTCCATGGTCGGAACTTAAGAGCACCCGTAACACTATTATATGAAAATCTAATTGGTAAAACCATTGAAGATAGTGTGATTGCTTACGATTTTTATCTTTTAAATAGAATGAAAAAATGCCAAGAATTACCTGTGCAAAATATGACAGATGCTAAAGAAAAACAGAAACTTTGGTATGACCGTAGGCTACGAAAAGAGAATTTAAAGAAATCTTGTGCTAGTTGTTGCATCTTCTAAATCAAACAAATTTTCTGTTCATTGGATAGGTCCAGGAAAAGTAGTAAAACGACTATCGGAAACAAATTACATAATACAATTTCCTGATAAAGAAAAATTACATGTATAGCATGTAAATATGTTAAAACCCTATTTTCAGCGTCCAGAAGATGTTAATTTAATTTTTACCTCTAATTCTGATAATGAAGATATCCCAAGTTTTGAAATTAATTCATCTACCCTTTTAGAGACTTTTCCTGAAAGCTGTTTTAATGAAAAATTAGAGGATGAGCAGAACAAGCAATTGAGTTAACTTTTGATTCTATTTATTGATATTTTTTCAAATGAACCGGGTTGTACAGAACTGGCTGAATTGGTCATCGTGTTAGAATCTGATAAACTTATATTAGCTAAACCATATCGAACGTCCCCACGACAGACAGAAATCGGAAGTAGACAAGATGTTGAAATTGAAGGTGGTGGAACAAGGTGAATCCGATTACACATCACCTTTAATATTAGTTGAAGCTCCTGGAAAAGAGCCTCGTCCGTGCATTGATTATCGCAGGTTAAATGAGGTTACCAGAACGCAATATTATCCATTGCCAAATATTGAAGAACGCGTTGAATCCGTTTCGAAAGCGAATTTCATATCTTTATTAGACTTAACACGAGGTTATTGGCAAGTACCTTTAAGTCCGAAGGCTCAAAGATATGCTGCATTTACGACGACATTTGGTGTTTATAAACCTTTGAGAATGGCATTCGGTTTGAAGAATGCCCCTTATTATTTCAGTAAGTTAATGGCTGAGTTATTAAAAAATTGCGAACATTTTGCTGTATCTTATTTAGATGACATAGCTATATATTCACTTACTTGGTCTGATCACATCCAACATCTTAAATGTGTTCTGGAGACGGTTCTATTCGCGAAATTGACTGTAAAACCCTTAAAGTGCAAATTCGCTCAATTTCGTGTTAAATACTTGGTACACATTGTAGGACAAGGTCAAAGAACACCAGGCGATATTAAAGTGAAAGCCAATACCAAATTCGAACGCTCCCCAAGCAAAACCGAAGTACGTGTTTTCCTAGGTCTTGTTGGATACTATCGCAAGTATATACCAGAATTTTCGGTAGTTGCTGCGCCTTTAACCGACCTGCTAAAAGGGAAGTCCAAGAGGGGAACTATAATATGGAATAATAACTGCGAAAAGGCATTCGTAGAATTAAAGAGCACTTTAATAAAGAAGCCTGTACTTTACAGTCCAGACTTTCAAAAACCATTTATTATTCAATGTGATGCCTCTAACTTAGGAATAGGTGTAGTTTTATCTCAGATCAAAATGAAAATGAACACCCTATTCTGTTTCCGAGTAAAAAATTTTCAAAGTCTGAGAAAAATTATAGCACTATAGAAAAGGAATGTGCAGCAATAATCTTTGCTGTTACTAAATTAAAACATTATTTAGATGGTCAGTATAAATTTGTTATCGAAACTGATCAAAACCCTTTAGTTTGGTTAAAACATCATACAGTATCTAATCCCAGACTTTTGAGGTGGGCTTTGGTACTTCAAAGCCTAAATTTTGATACTGTTCACAGAAAGGGCAAATTACATCAGAATGCCGATAGTCCCAGTAGAATGCTGAATAACTAAACATTCTTTTCTTTTTTTTCAAATATTAAATGAAAATGTTTTCTTTTAGTACAAATTTCAATTATTGTTTCATGAGTACATAATTTCTTGAAAAAAAATATTATAGCATTTTTTATAAAAATGATGTGTATCTATTTGTAAATTTAGATAGTGTTGCAAATTCTGTTGTGCTACATAATTATGTGTTCTTTTGTGATATATTTTTATTTTATATTTAATATTATATAATTCCATATAATTTTTTGTGTATCAGCCAGAGTTCGATTGATCAGGGCTATCTGTAATACTAAATTTTGTTCTTTGTTGTTTGTGTGTGTGTTTTTTTCTTTTATTTGCAAGTTGATTTTCGTAGAATGAAAAAACTTCGGGGAAGGAAGGAATAATTTAGTCTGTAATGTCTCATACTCAGCCCTTTCGATTTCCAGAGCGAGCCTTCGATGGGGTGGGTGAGTATAGAAACGGTTGGTGCGAGGAGCAGGCGGAGAAGCTGCGTTTTTTTTTTTTTTTTTTTTTTTTTTGGAGATTGATACTGACTTTAGTACGCTACCGAGGCGATAGAGTTTTAGCGAACCCAAATATGACTCCTTTCTAAATTCTTTAGTTCTTTGTTAATTAAATGTTTTTGTTTCAAAATTTGGAGTCAGTAGTTTGTTTCATAACACCCTAAACAATTATAAAACGTAAATAAGAAAAATGAAAGCAATAGTGAAATCGAATATGATATTAGAATCAAAAAAATTACGCATTTTAGTTTCAAAGCAAAAGCACAGAATAATAATAATAATAAAAACAAACTTATTTTCAATTTTCCTTTCTTTCTTTCTTTTCAGAACACGCACCCCTGTAATAAATCACCACCACTTGAAAAGCGTTACCGCCGCACAGAAAGAGCATCAGTAGTTTCTGTTCATCTTTTTCAACAGGCGAAAATTAGCCGATAACTTTTAAAGCAGGTTGATATCCATAGTCACCAATGAGGACGAACAGGTCATAAATAAGGTGATTAGTATGTTACAGTAAAATAAACATCACCAACACAATATTATCTCCTTCAAACAATTTTATTCAATTTTCTTTACTATTGCGGACATTTTAAAATTTCCAATTGTGCACTAAAGGCATAGCACACTCTTCACTCCTGATCCCTCTTACCGAGCAAAAGCCGAATGGTTAACGCTCTTACCTTCGGTACAACAGTTCGAATCTCACCTTGGGCATGGATGTTTGTAGTGCTTTGGAATCCACTTTAAACGTAGATCCCGATCTAATTGGCCGTAATGTGCAAGAAATGACCATTGAGCGACAAACCCTCTTACTAGGGTTACAAGAGAATTTCCTTTGGCACGATGGCGCCAAACTCTGGGATTCACCACAGGTTTATAGATGCATAGAATTTTTAATACTAAATGCAATGTAAAATTTATGATGAACATAACAATATGAATGTTACATTCATCATAAATTTTACATTCTATGAATAATTATATCCACAGAATAACTTACCAAAGTAAAACAGGCAACGACAAGACACTTTCAATCAATTTTCTCACTGAAAGTTTCTAATTCTAATCTATCTCTGCTTTTACCCTCTCCACATAAAAGATCCTCTTGACTAGAATAAATGCGTGCCTTCTGGGGATCAAACGGTGTATATTCTGGTCAGACGTCTTTCTGCCTTGCTTGAGAGTAGATGTGTTGATTCTCTTGTGTATCATGGGAAATGTTCTTTAATGTTATTACTTTATTGTAATTACAATACGCTGTAATTAAACATCTGTTTGTGTACCACTGCCTTCTCTCTACTTCATTTTCTACCTAAAAGGTTATGGGTTCAGGACATAACTTACGAAAACTGACCGCACCCATATTGGACGAGTAGATTTGAAAAAGATGGGGTCGTCGCCTAGTGGAATGAGATTCGAACTTTTGAACAAAGACAATTACGAATCATAGAAAATTCAGAGATGAAAGCACTTTTAATAAAAAATTATTGTTGGGGATTCATAAATGGAAAAAATGCAAAACCTGTTTGCTGTTGAAGGCGATCCAAAGTCAAACGATGTTTTTAATGAAAGGAGTGAAATGAATGAAACGACGAAAGCAGATTTGATATTTTGTATTTCCCTATCTGAAGTGAAGCAAATAAAAAATTGCGATAGTTCACAAGATTAGAAAACAAAATTAAATTAGAAAACATTTACCAATAAAAAAGACCAGCTAGAAAAGAGACATTATGTGTGTGCGTTGAAGTTGTTCATACGACTAAAAATGAGTCACTAATCTAGTGGTCTTAATGATGTGCGAGGTTATCTATCGAAATTTTTCAATATCATCGATAAACTTTCCGAAATGGACATAAAAATTGATGAAGATCTTCAAGCAATTATGCTGCTGTACAGTTTTCCGGCGAGTTTTCAAAACTTTTGATGCGTCATAGAATCCCGAAATGAACCCCCCAAGCCTGATACACTCCGCATCAAAATCATCGAAGAAAGTGATGCAAGACGGCATGATGAAAGAACGTCAGGCGATTCTGGAGTATTCACAGGCAGTCACCTCCGGCAAAAACCCCCGTAGAAGAGCAAAGTAAACAAGAACACCAATGATCAACCGAAGAAAAGTGATCCCACCAAACTAGGATGCTTCACAAATGCAAATTATTTGGACACAGAGCAGCGCAGTGTGGTAAATATCGAACATATATCCTGAAACAAGAGAATATTGGATTCTTAACAAGCACATCCCGTAATAGCCAAGCTGATTCCTTTAAGTAACCGAAAAGGATTTGAAGGAAATTTAGTGTTTGGACTCTGGATGTACGAGACATTTCTGCAATGACAGTTCAAAATGTATAAGTATAAATGATACTGATGTATCAATGGTAAATCTAGTTTATAATGCTACTACGAACGTAAAAGGTAATGGTAAAGTACTTATTAAAACAAAGGTTAACAATAATGTTCAAGCTGTAGAAATTAATGATACTTTATTAGTTTCTGAATTACGTACAAATTTACTGTCTGTTACTAAATTATGTGATCGCGGTTATATTGTTACATTTAAAAATTTTTTGCAAGTGCTGTCAATCCTATATCTAAAGTAGAAATAATTGCTGAAAGAAAAAAATTCGGATATTGGGAAAGGTTAACAAAATATTTTAGATATAGTGCACTGAGATCTATGCAGTCCAATGAGGATTCCGTCAATAGGTAAGTCAAATATATTTTGATATTTACAGAAGAGATTGTTCTCGATTTTGTGCGGTTAAATTTCTGAATTGTAAGTGATGCCCTTAATGCATTTAAAGAAATAAAAGCTCTATAGGAAAACCAAAATTCTACTAAAATTAAATGGAATTGAACATCGATTAACAGCTTCTTATTGTCCCGAATAATGTAGGATAGCTAAACGTAATAATAGAACTCTAGTTGAAATGGTGTTGCCCTGTATCGCAGTCAAATCAGAATTTGGATCTATGGGCAGAAGCAATAAATACGGCAACTTACGTGCGCAATATATGCCCAATAAGATCACTTAATGGAACAACACCTTATGAGTTGTGGTTTAATATAAATCCAAATGTTATCTACTTTTAAAACTTTTGTTTCCACTCCATATTGTTTAGAAAACAAGCGGAGTCATAAATTCTCTGCAAGTTCAAAGAAAGATATTTGTGGGTTTTTCCGAAAATTCGAAAGCTTTTCGCATATATTTTCCAAATGAGAAAAAAAAATTTATCTTCAGAAGCGTTAAATATTTTGAAGAACACAATAATAAATCGTATGTAGAATTTCTTGAGAAAAATAACCGCGCCACGTCTCTAATTGCTAAAAAAATCTTTGAGCTGGAAATAGTATCTTTTGACGAAAAAGGTAAAGCGCAGGGTATAGTGCAGAAACAAAAAAATATGAAATTAAAGGAGAGATACGAAACATAAGCGTTAAGTCCCCTAAGAAAGCGGACGATTTATGTGATTCTCGCAGTACCTTTGAACCCTGGGAGGGATACTCTTTCCTTGCCAAATAGGGGATAATAAGAGGGACTGAACCAATGGACCCCCAGTCGGCGAATGTTGCTTGCAGTTGCTATGCGGAGATCATCAAGATAGCACTCAAAGTCCTAATACTCCTCTGTTGTACCAGGCATTGGTCAATGAAATGAAGAGTGTTTTGAAAAATGACACTTTTCGATTAGTGGATAAGCCAACACCGGATAAATGTTTGGAGAGTCGTTTTAACTAACAAATTTACCACAGATGGTTCTGAAATAAAAAATAAAGATCGATTTATTGCAAAAAATTTTAGTCAAAAATTAGGAATATAATATAATAAGGTGTTTTTACCCCCCAGTTGTGCGCAATAGTTCACTTTGCCTTATGGCATCTTTATCTGCAGAATTAAATCTAGAAATTCACCAGTTTGATGTCGCAACGGCATATTTAGATGGCGAGCTGAAAGAAAAGATTTGTACGGAATGCACAGATTATTTTGAAGAAAAACTTGAACATTTAGTTATAAATGAGAAGCCTAATTATATTTCAAAAATGGCGAATAAAATGTTAAAATCTTTAAGAAAAGGAGATAAAGTATTACTTTTAAAGAAATCTCTTTACGGTTTAAAACAGACCGGGCAGATGCTGGAATTTTAAGTTAAATGAAAATTTCCGTAGTTTCAGAGCAGAGCGAACCAATGCTGATCCTTATACATATATTAAAAATAAAATGAAAAAGGATTAACCATATTTTTAGTGCATGTTGATATATTATTTATGTCCCAAGATCTGAACAAAATTGAAAATTCATCTTAATAAAGAATTAGAAGTAAAATATGTAGGGTTATATAGTTAATTATTACTTAGGAATAAATTTTAAGCGAGGAAATGGATTTGTTACAATGAGCCAACAGGGTTATATTCGAGAACTTTTAAGTCGATTTGATATGTGTCAGAAGCTAAACCTGCGGCATGTCTTATGGATGTTAGTGTTCGACTAAAAAGGGCTAAAAAATTTAATGATGAAAAGTTTTTCTAACGCGAATTAATTAGTGATCTGATGTATTTATCTGTTTCAACTAGACCTGATATTTCAAAGTCGGTCAATCAGTGGAGTCAAATTTTAAATTATTATGATAAAACTCATTGGGCTGCAGCGAAATGTGTACTGTTATGCTTGAAAAATACAATCATGGATTAGTTTTTAAACGTACAAATGAGACACTATTTCGTTATTCTGACTCCGATTGGGGTAATTGCCCTGATGATAGCCAAGTCGAATGCCGGCTATTGCTTTATGTTAAATGAAAGTTTAATTAGCTGAGAAAGTCGTAAACAAAGTACACTAACATTTTCCTCTACCGAGGCAAAATATATGGCATTATCGGATGGTATGAAAGGGGCTATTTACATTTGTAATTTAATTAATGAATTGCGAGATGGAATTTTGGAAAAAGTGGGCATATTTTCTGATAACAAAAAACCTTAAGATTGGCAGAAAGTCCAGTTTTCCATAAGCGGAAAAAACATATAAATGTTAGACACTATTTTGTTAGGGAAGCTCTTAAAAACGGGGGTGGATAGACATACAACATATCCAACAGAAGATATGGGAGCAGATGTATTAACAAAAGCTTTACTTGCTATTAATAGGAAAAGAAGACACTAATTTTTGCATTTCGAGAAAATGCATTGACATTGTGGGAGGGTGTTAAGATATTAAAGTATCACTGTGTCTCTGCTTTAACCCTCTCTACCTAATAGATCTTCCTTACTAGAGTAAATGCACGCGCTCTGGGGATCGCTCAAACGGTGTATATTCTGGTCAGAGGTCTTTCTGCTTTGCTTGAGAGTAGATGTGTTGACTCTCTTGTGTATCATGGAACATGTTCTTTAATGTTATTATTTTATTGTAATTACAATATGTTGTATAATGATCAGTTTTCATTAAACAATTTAATTAAGTTTGTGTACCACTGTTTTCTCTCTACTTCTATTTTATACCTAAAATAAAGAAACAAAGAAATATTACATAGGAGACAAAGTGGCCAGAAAGAAAACTCAATTTGGTGTAGGAATGAAACTGCATCGAAAATTTTTCGGCTCCTGCGAAATCGCGAAAGTCCTGTATAATGACAGATATGATGTCAAGATGTGCAGATATGAAGGTCCAAACCTGATTTCTTCATTTGTAGATCTAATGAAACAATTCTCAAGAACTTTTAATTATAAAAATATTGAGTTTTATCTTTTTTTTCAATCAATTAAGAAAAAAAAATTGGACTTAAATTTTGCATTTTTTTAATATTGTTTGTTCAATTACTTTCTCTTTATATTTAAATGTCATTAGCAAATTGGTCAGTCACCGAACACATTAGGATGGATGAGTATTGTATATTCCAGAGACACCACCCATTTGAGCGCTACTCATCTACCCACACTTTAGAAGGGAGATAGGTCAGCCATGATGTTAAAAACATTCCTGTGTAAACTTACCTTCTGAATCATTAAATATCTTTGTTGATCAACGAACAACTTTCATTTGACAAAACCTTAGACATCCCCACTATAACATAAACATTAAAATATGCCAACAATATTTATTGTCGCACTGAAGACATTTTAATACATCAGTATTAAAGACACTGTTTTTTTAAATATGTCACATAATTAGAAATTTTCTCTAGTAAAAAATAAAATTACAATATTTCCGGCATTATCCTTGCCTAGTTGTGAAAGTATTTATATTCTATAATTTTTCCTTTTGCATGCAAATAAAAAAAATTTTATAAAACGAAAGGATAAAATTCAGGAAAATATTCTACACAGGAAATTTAATATCTTTAAAACAAAATAAATTTATAAAAGAATTTAGATCATCAAATTTTTAGGCAGTAAATTGTTCTGCAGCAAAATCACTGAATTCTATTTAATATTTAAAGATGAATAAAAAATTTTTTATGTAGAAAATGTAATGTGTGAAATAGAATGACCTTTTAGAAATAGTATATTAGTAATTAGTTGAAATTACCTTTATGCGACATGTGAAGAATTAATCTTAATAACATAATTACTTTCAGTAAATTTAATAAAAAGTATTTATAAGTAATTATTTTACAATCAAAATTGCTTTTAAAACAAATTGCTCTAATAAGTTTGCTCTACAAAAATTTAAAGTGATTCCTATTAGATATAAAAAATGATTTTTAAATCTATCAAACTTAACAATAGAAATTCTGGTAGCAAAACGGCCATCATATCTACCTTACTATTCTTATTTGAATAAAAAAAAAAAATCATATGTCTAGTTTACCTTTTAAACATAAAATGGCTCAGCCTGCCTCAAAGGTTTAAAACAGTCAAATAAACTTTTACATTTTAAGCATAGAAATTTCTTTGCATTTTTATAAACATCAAAATAATTTTTCAAAAGAAGCTAATTCAAAGTTTCAGAACTAATGCCTGATTTAGGTATATATCTGGTATATTATTAAATATTTTATTAGATTCACAATATATTGTACACATCGTGAAACAGGTGAAATAAAAATCTCTGTTATTCTATTACAAAATATAAAATGTAGTTAAGGATATTAATTTTTGCAATAATCTGGAATTCAGAAATTTTAAAATAAATCTTCTTTAAAAATTTTTTTTTTATCAAAATTCTAGTTTACTTCTATAAAATTAGAACGTTTATATAAAGTTCACAATTTTTTATAAAGTTCAGATTCCTATAATCTAATAAAATAAGATATAAAGCAAAACTTTCATATCTTATTGTTTTATTATCTGGTAAAAATTACACATAATTTCTAAAATGCTCGAAATTTTTTGACTTAATCATTATTGATCACATTTTTATAAAGCATTTTAAAATTAATGATCACAGACAGTTGAATATTGAAACTTAATGTATTAAAATGACTCTTTTTTACAATTTTATAATTATTCAACTGTACTATTTTTAATAGCTTCCCATATACGTGAGATGAGAGGAGCTAGTTTCCAGGAAAATAACTAATGACATCTGTGACTTCCTGCACGATTAAGGATGTTTCCAGTTAGTCACGAAAAAAAATTTGTGCGTGATAGGGGTATATATTTACTTATGTAAAAAAAGCATT
The DNA here is from genome assembly GCA_030067965.1 of Latrodectus elegans. Classification (NCBI taxonomy): domain Eukaryota; kingdom Metazoa; phylum Arthropoda; class Arachnida; order Araneae; family Theridiidae; genus Latrodectus; species Latrodectus elegans. Next base: position 40,311,183 of record CM057817.1, on the reverse strand, counting down.
ATAACCATGTAAAGAAAACATAAATGATTTTAAAAATTAAAATATTAAATATAATTTTTTATTTAAAGGAAAGGCAAACTTTTCACAAGAAATATAATTGAACTATTCTCTATGAGTGACAATAAAATATATTTCTAATCAATTGAAGAATAAAGAGTTTGCTAAGAAAATTTAGAATCCTCATTTATACACAGTGTTTTTAATTAGGAAACTATATATAACATATTTACATAAAGGTTTTGCATTCATAATATTATATTGCGAATGCAAGACATTTTCATACAAATATATTTAGAATGAAGTAAGAATGATCTCTTTAGTACATTGTTATATATTTTACGTAAATTTAAATGTAAGTCAAAGAAAACTGATTATAAAAATTTTAAGGAGTTATATTATCATTTTACTTTATATAAATCTGGCACTTTTTCCAGATAAGTAGTAAGGATTATTTTGTTTTCATTTTTAATTACATATAAACTTCGAATTCATATTCACTGAAATAATATTAGAAAAACAGTTCAAGAAACCCAATTGTAAAAAAAATAATGATTTGCCATTTATATTGGAAAAATTGACCATAATACTTTAAGCTATAGTAGATTCAATAAATCATTCAATTCAGACAAACTAATTAAGTAAATTTTCATGCTTTTTTTTAAATTATACAAATTAAATTTTACCTATGAATAATCAATTCTTAATTAAAATAAAGCAATTTAGATAACACATTTTTGCCATCACTATGAAATAATGAAGTAAAATTACATTTACCTACCAAAAAATAACACAAAACTTATGAGTAAAAATTTCTAAAAGAATTAATATTTATTATGAATGACAATAAAATTTATTTCTAATCATTTAAAGAATAAAGAGTTTGCTAAGAAAATTTAGAATCTTCATTTATACATAGTGTTTTTAATTAGGAAACTATATATAACATATTTATATAAAGGTTTTCCCTCACAAAATCCTATTCTGTAACATCAAAATGATGTGAGGGTGTACACAGGTAGCACAGGTGATGTGCGTCTGGAACCTAAACCAAGTTTAAGTTCCTGGTGGGGTCACCCATGGCGAGAAGGCTGTGCTAATACACCTGACTAATACAGAAAGGTAACCCAATCCAAGGTGTTAGGCTCCGTGCTGATGGATGAATGGCACCAAGGTTATGGTGTCGCTAACAGGCCCCATGAGGAACCAGGCAAAGCCTTGTTGTATGTTTGCCTTCCACCCGTACAGGGAGGCTATGCAGGTGGTGACCTTATATTTCCTCCCAGTTCGTAGGTCACTTATGGATGACAAAAACAAAAAATTAAAGATAAAAAAAGAATTGGATAAATCTCCTGGTGTTATCCAATCAGCCGGCGAAACAGTTCCTAAGGAACAGAATCCCGGCAAAAAAAAAAAAAAAAGAGCACTGGCAATCTGGCTGCTGGAGGAAGTGGAGTTACCACAAGGCAACACACAGATACCACAGTTGGAGGAGAACCAGGAAATCTCACAAAATCACAAAGACGCAGTCTAAGGCGTCGCAATAAAGCAAGGGAGCAGGTGGAGACTGCTCAAAAAGTGGGTGGCACCAAAAGACTTAGGTCTGAGTTGTCAACCCCTTCTCCCAGTAACATTGCCTCCAAAAAGCTCAACGATGATAATAAACCTGGGATTTTTGCTTAGGCTGTTAAAAGTAGCTATTGTGAAGGATGGTTTCCCAATAATCAAACTCAACAAGGAGGATGTTGACTCCATACAGCTGGAGATTCTGACCAGGACAGATGAGGTCCACATAGGAAATCATCAGCCTAGGGTTTGAGGCTTCAGCTTACTGTCTGGGGCACTAATTCTCCTATGTGATGACCTTGAAACTGTGGAATGGATTAAAAAATCCTTCCATGGTAACAAGAGTCTGTTTGGTGGTGAAGAGATCAGTGTTCTGGAGCCCAGTGATCTACCTAAACCGGTATGGCAAGGGACCCTTATACCAAGGATCCTGCCATCCTTCTGAAACGGCTAAATAGACTTAACCCAGAGTTGACTTCTTTAGAATGGCGTACTCTGCAGAAATCTGTAGAGACACATTCTATCAGAAGGATCTTTGAGGTTGCTATGGAAGCCATTCAGAAGCCATTAAAAAGGCAAATTAAGGTGCCTATACTGGTTTGGATTAGGGAACCTTCAAAATTCTCCGGGACCCAAACCAGAAGGATGTACAGAGCACTGAAGAGAATGGAAGTTGTACAAGAAGATGGCAACTTCCTCTCAAGTAAGTAAATTCTCTCCTACTTCTAGTAAGAAAAGTGAATTGCCTAACATTGAAGAACCGGATTTAGAATCTGGTTCTGATATAACCCTGCAACCTAGCTCTCCTCTATCTGAGAAAGAGATAGAAAAGGTTTTGCAGGAAACTCAAGTAAGTAAGTCTTTTACTTATGGAGACTTGGGAAACAGTGCTTAGGTGGTAGGTAGGAACCCCAAAAATACCAACTGGGGTTTCTATGAAAAAGATCTAGAAGATCTCATCAAGGAAGGTGACTTTGGTAAGTTATCTTCAGTCGCAGATTTGGAGTTGGCCGTTGATTACATGCAACATGTCATTCTCCAAACATACTATCAAAATTGTGATGTCAGCAATACTTGCTCTCCAAGGTTAGTTCCTTGGTGATCTAAAGAGTTAAGTAAATTGCGAAGACAATGTAGAAAGCTCTTTAATAGAGCCAAAAAGAATGGTGAGTGGCAGAAATATAAACTGGCACCACTTATAATAAAGCTATCAGGAATTTTAAAAAGAATTCTTGGCAAAATTACTGCACTGACATTAAAACTGTGTCTGCTACTGCAAGACTCATTAAAATAATGTCTAAAGACAGGAACTGCTGTCTACACACTCTTAAATTGCCAAATGGCAAGTTTTCAGAATCTGGGAGAGAGACACTGGCTGAATGTTCAGAGTTCACTTTCCAGGTTCCAATGAAATAAATGAAATTCCTAATTTTACACTCTCTAAATCAAATTGTGGTAGAAGTAAATGGGTTGTTGCCAAAAAAATCCTAACTTATGATCGAACAAAATGGGCAATGTCCTTTAAACCTTTCAAATCACCAGAAATGGATGGAATTGTACTGGCTCTGCTTATTGAGGGAGTCCAGTGCATTGCTCCAATAATCTAGAGTTTTTAGGGCAAGTATAACCTTTGGGCATATACCTATTGCTTGGAAGCATACAAAAGTAATTTTTATTCCTAAAATAGGGAAAGATAATTACTATGAAGCTAAATATTTTAGACCTATCAGCTTAACATCTTTTTTTTCTAAAGGCAATTGAAAAGCTGATAGACAGATATATTAGAGAAGTCCATTTAGTGGAAAAACCACTTTCTGACTCTCAATATGCATATCAACCTGGTAGATCCACCGATAGTGCAATCTACCCTTCATTTTGGAGAAGAACTTTAAGGCTAAGGAACTTGCTTTAGCTGTTTTCTTAGATATTGAAGGTGCCTTTGATAAGGTACACATTGAAGCTATTTTACAATCCCTTGCTAGAAAAGGAGTTAATGACACAATCTGTTCTTGGATAGAAAATATGCTCAATAACAGATTTGTCAGTGCCTCATTTTTAGGTGAAAACATGATGATCCAAGCCAAAGTTGGTTGTCCACAGGGAGGGGTTCTTTCACCCATCTTATGGTGCTGTGTTGTAGACTCCCTTTTAGAGGTGTTAAAAAAACCAGGCATAACCACCATTGGATATGCAGATGATTTAGTTATAATCGTCAGAGGTAAGTTTCGTGAAACAATCTCTAGCATCATGTCCAACACCCTCTAACAAGTTGAGACTTGGTGTAAAAAAGAGAAGGCCTTTCTGTAAACCCTCAAAAAACCATTATGGTAGCCTTCACAAAGAAAAAGAATCTTAATCGGAAAAAGATAACGTTTTTGTTCAAGAGTTAACTTGCTCCAAAGAAGTTAAATTCTTAGGCGTACTTTTTGAGATGAACTTATGTTGGAACAAGCACTTCACCTTTTGTATTGAAAGAGCAAAAAAAAAAGCTTTCTGGTCATGTAGAAATGCATTTGGAAGAATTTAGGGCTTAAATCCCCAAGTTATTCATTGGATTTTCACTATGATCATTTGTCCCATTATTATCTATGGCCCAGTGGTCTGGTGGCCTAGAATCAAAAATGAAACTGCTAAGGCAGAATTCACAAAATTACAAAAGATGTTTTATGTAGCTATCTCTGGGTGTGTTTGAACAACTCCCACATCTACACTGGAGCTTTTTCTTAGCATGCATCCCTTTTAAATGCGCATTGAAGCAGAAGCAATACTTAGCATTAAGAGGCTTACAGGTCAGTGGAAGGACTAGTCTAGGTTTTTATCCTGGGTAAACCTCAATGCTGACGTAACTAGTCATCCTTTTATAAGTATGCCTACTGATTACATGATTGTTAAGTATGCTTTTGATAAGCCTTATACAATCATATTTCCCTTGAGAAAAGACTGGAATAATTTTGCCATCAGTGAAAGCTGTATTTACTGGTATACTGATGGGTCAAAAATGAATTCCAATACTGGGGCTGGTATTTGTTGTCCTGCTGATAGCACAAAGCTATCATTCCCCTTGAGTAAATATACAACTGTATTCCAAGCAGAAGTTTTTGCCATTCTCATGTGCAGTAGAATATGCTTGGACAGAAACTATTCTTGTAAAAGAATAATTATCTCTTCTGACAGTCAAGCTACATTACTAGCTCTACAGAAGTCTACTGTAACTTCTGTTCTTGTCTGAGAATGTTATCTCACTTTGTGTAAATTAGCTAATAATAACCCCATCACTTTAATGTGTGTGCCTGGGCACTCTGGTGTTCCTGGCAATGAATTAGCTGATGAGCTAGCAAAGACTGGATCAACAACAGACTTTTTTGGTCCTGAACCAGTGCTAGGTATTTCAAAATAATTGATCAGAAAGAATGTCTTTGATCTCTTCAGAAAACAACAGTTTATGAATTGGTACAATGCCAATGATCAAAGACAAGAAAGGCTAATAAATAGCTCATGCCCTAATAAAAGGGAAAAAGAATAATTACAGCTCAATAGAAGCAGTCTAAGGAAAGCAGTGGGACTACTTACAGGACACTGCCATCTTAAAAGACATCTCACCATAATGGGAGTTTCAGATGATACCACTTATAGAGGTTGTCATTATATGGAAGAAACTACAATACACATCATATGTGAATGTGAAACCTTTTCAGCACATAGATTTGAATACCTGGGTCAGACTTGATTGAAGCTTGGATGTTGCAAGAAATTCCTGTAAAATGTCTGCTGAATTTTGTTTCAGCCACTGGTCTCTTCAAATAGGACTTTCTGAGCGATATAGTACAATAGACCTATGGTCTTGGTGCTAGGTTCTTTTGGAACCACTCTATCTTAAATCTAATCTAAATATAAAGGTTTCGCATTTACATTATATTGCGAATGCAAGATATTTTCATACAAATATATTCAGAATGAAGTAAGAATGACCTCTTTAGTACATTGTTATATATTTTACGTAAATTTAAATGTAAGTCAAAGAAAACTCATTATAAAAATTATAAGGAGTTATATATTATCATTTTACTTTATATAAATCTGGCAATTTTACTAGGTAAGTAGTAAGGATTATTTTGTTTTAATTTTTAATTATATATAAACCTCGATTTATATTCGCTGGAATAATATTTGAAAACAATTCAACATACCCAATTGTGAAAAAAAAATAAATAATAATTTGCCATTTATATTGGAAAAATTGATCGTAATACTTTAAAATATAGCACATGCATTATACCATTCAATTCAGACAAACTATTAAAGTAAATTTTCATGCTCTTTTTCTAATATATAAATTATATTTTATGGATAAATAATCAGTTCTCAATTAAATATTAAAATAATCAATTTAGTTAATACATTTATCTACCAAAAATATTTTTTAATTATGAATAAAAATTTCTGAAATGAATTAATATTTATTAATAAATTCTCAATTCATTTAACTTATTGAATTCCAAACTTTTATAAATAGTGGAAAACAGTTTTAGAATATGTGCTGAAAATATCATAATATTACTAGGATTTCAAAAGTATGTATTTACTTGAATTAAATAATTATTAATTGTCTGTTTCAGTAACTTTTAAAATGGAATCCATATGAAAGAATGATGCTGTTTCATAAATATTACTAGGTTTCTTTCAAGTTCAGTTCCTTCAGTTGTTCATTTACATGTTAAGTAGACTTAGAGCTGTTAAGAAACACCAACATACCATAATCAGTAAAATCTATTAGCTGGGTTTAAATTTTATAAATATATACAAAACTGAGAGAATATACTAGTCTGTATATTTTACATTTAAGAATTGCATTTTAAGAAACAATAATATAGACAAATGAAAATTAACATTTTTCCTGTATGAAATCGGAGGATTATGTGTTAAAAAATTTTCGAATTTTGTTGCATTTTATTATGTTATTACTACATACATTAAACACTGCCGTAGATAACATGATACTGTTTATATTTCACAAAATAAATAAGAGATGGCATCATATTTCAGTGGACTTACATTAATATCGAGCATTGTTTGACTGTGTTCCAGAAAGAAAACAATTCCATAGAACAAAATTACATTTGCAATTGGCTAACATCATTTTGCAATTTGTTTCACTCTGAAAACATATTCGTATGTTGACCTCTGGAAGAAAAAAACTATTAAGTTATAGAGCAAATTTTAAGCTAAAACGTATATAGGGAAGGTAAATTACATATAACCTCATTTAAAAAGTTATGAAAAGCTAAAAATCGATAAGTTTTATAGAATCTTCTCAGATCTTGATCCATGATGTGCTTTGATCTTATTTTATCGCACTTTACGTTGAGGTTGATCAAAACAGATCTTTTCTTTACAAATATTTTTGTACAAATTAACTCCATTTCTTATCATGCCTTGTATTTTTTATTTTATTTGGCACCAAATTATCAGCAATATATATTTTCGACAATTTGCCAGAAAATTGTGGCAGAATATGCAGCAATGCTTTTTATTCTTTTACTCTAAAAATGGTTTTGCAAATTAATATACAGGAAAATTCTGTAATCCTTTTCTTTTTACATAATTAATGATACTGAGCTGAAGAGCTTTTTCAAAAACTTTAGAATAGAATGAAAATAATTTTTCCGATTCCATATAAATCAAAGAATTCTCAATACATTAACCAAAGGACACAAAAGAAAAAGTTTAGGAAAATCGCTAAACAATTGTTCTTGTGTTATATTTGAGTAATTTAAATTAAACCATTTAGATAAGCAAATTAAAAATAATTAGACCTCTTATTTTCACAGTAGAAACTAATATAAAAATATGTCCTGATAAAATATTGTAAAATTTTGTAGGTGTTAAATAAAAAATGGGGAAATATATGTATTTAAAAACTTGGTTTATCTAATCAAAATAAATATCTAAAAAGTATTTGTCATTTGAAAAAGGAAATTTATACTGTACAGGAAATATGGAAAATACAAGTGAAAAAAATAGATACGATATATATAAATTTATAATTTATTAAAAATTCAGTTTGTTCAATAAAAAGAGCAAAAAAATCCAAAGCAGAATTTAAGGATACTGAGGAATTTCTTTATTCATTTAAATTACAATAAAACTATATTATTATCTTTTGCCTTTTAAAATTTATACAAGAATAGTGAGTTATATGTTTTAGTTTGAACCATCTTTATTTGGATGTGCAATTCATTCTAGCAAATTGCTACATACATACCATTTTACTTAGGGTAGTTAGTGGTAAGTGGCTCTTTCTTTTTCCAAATCCAGAACTGTAAGTTTTCAGGAGACAGGAAATCTTTCCGATAAGAGAGAGAAGTGAGGAACGAAAATTATTACAATTGGTTCTAAAAAAGAACATTTTCTCACAGATTTTTAAAATTATCTGACGCTCTGAGTCAATTTATTTAATTTTTGGACCTCTTTAGGTATACATATATGAAATAAAAATTTTATCGTTCCTGAGACTTAAGTTTAATTTCCGATTTGCTATAGTAACATTATGAAGCAGAATATGCATATTACTTACTGAAAATAAATTTCTCATTGCAATTAATATTTGGAAAATTTTCACTGTTTCACAGATTTGAATAACAATTTTCAACCAATAAAATAAACTTAAAATTTAAATAATAAATTATTCATTCCATAATTTATAATGTATAAAATAATACAGTAAGGCATAAATCATCATCATTTCCAAATAAGCATAATTCAAAAGTCTTTAAAATGCAGCATATAAAGTCCAACATTTAAAATTTGTTATTTCTTCATATTAAGAGAAAAGTAATATGATCACTTGTGCATTTGCTTCTAATAGTAAGGCATTTATCAACCACCAAAACCATGATGAGTCATCAGGCAGAGAAAAATCAGATTCCACTTCTGTCATAAGTCCAAAATACTGCAAAATACGAAGTTTAAGTATTAGTTGGCAAATGACATGATTTCACCATCAGCAATCTTGTATACATGACCATGAGTATTTTTAAGGCCTAGAAGATAAAAACAGATCAAAATTAAATTTTATGGCTAGAGATAGAAAAAAGTACTTGGATTAGAAAGTATGGTTAAATATTTGGAACATGATAAAAGAAAAATATTAAGGAAATATATAAAATCGCTCAAGCATTCATGAATTAATACACACAGAAATTATTAAAAGAATATATTTGAAAATCATGAATGCTTTCTAGTGTTAAAAAGAAAAAAAGTTGAGAAACTTGTGGTATGAGAGCTCAAATATGGACAAAGGGTGAGAGTGCCTGTATCTTTTTCTGACTGAAGTCCCTGGGGTATGAAGAATATGCCCCAATTAGGTGGCCAGTTATGGTGGTGTATAATACACACAATGAAATTTGAACCTTTAACACATAACTTGCAGAATATATACAGGAAAATACAGTAATTAAATAAACAGGTGGTAAGACAGAGCAAACATAAATTGCAAAATTTATATCATGAAATAGCAGACAAAAATAACTAAAGAAAAAATATAAATTATAAGACAATTGCAAAGAAAATAATAGTGTTTTAAATGAAACTGTTGGCACATTTATGGCCCTAATGAAATCAGTACTTTATGCAATGATTATATACCAACAAGAAAGGATTAAACTGTCATTGTGCAATATTATCTAAAATGAAGGACAAATATATTTTTTCTATACACACTCTGCAAGTTTTGTCAAATGCAAAAAAGAAAATTAAACAATTTTTAAAAAATGTTAAACACAAGCTATGATACAGGAAATTCAAACATTTGAAGTGCATAATTTTCTGCTGATTTAAATGTCTAGAAAAATAGTTTTCCAGGAAACACTAAACAATTTCTTTACTTATTATCTTGATAATTTTATTTCTCATTTGACATTTCTATACACAGATGACTTCAAAATCATAAAATATTTTGCGAAATTTTGAATACAACAAGTAATAGTTTACAACAACAGATAGTTTTAAACAGTTCAATACATTTCAATAATAAAGTAAAAAAAAAAATTATAAAATCAGTTTAAATTTTTCTTTTCATATATCACTACACAATTTGAACCTATTATAATTTTGTTTCAGCAAAATATCAATAATGATTAGGGTATTTTCCTAAATTATAACATTTTATCTCCTCTTATTCTTATTATCAATGGTCCATGATTTCCAAAGACATATTACAACATTTCTACTATACTTTTCCAAATTAATTAACTTGTATCATTAGAACCGTCAAACTATTATACCACTACAACATAGATATAAGATATGTAATATAAAGAAATGAGAAAAATGTCAAATTTTTGTACGATATTTCATAGATTTAGAATTTTACAAATTTGATTTCAATAATTTTATCTCCTCTATTTAACAATTAATTTATAATAGATAAAGCCAAGGCTGCAATTACTGTGTAAAAGGATCATTTGTAGAAATTAGTTGAAAAATTCAATGCAGTTAATGAGTCAACTTTCCACAAAACCTAAATCAAAAGTCATTACTATATTCCACCATAAAGATACACAATAATTATAAACAATTCATTTTTAGCTGTTTTTACCAAGAAAAATGAATACCTGCCCATTTATTTTGTAGGTTTACAAAAAGCATCACTCTTCAGTCAATTCTTTCAAAATCAACATAATCATTTGGACAATAAAAATTGTTGACTTAAAGCTGAAAAGTTCTAAATCACCACCATTATGGACTTCTTGTAAACTTTAATGATATGTCATTTGACTTTTGAAGAATTTTACACATATCACTAGCTTATAAAATTAGTTTATAGTTTTATGATGCACATTGATAAATTTGCAAAGAAACTTAAGCTTTTAGAATCAAATTTCATATTTTGTTGAAAAGTATTTTCTCATTTAAATTTAAGACATTTGAAGTGCATTTCCAGGTACATCTTCAAGACTAATGAATGCAAAAATATAGTTTTGAAAGAATATTACAATTTCATCCTAAATAAAATGAATTGTCATGAAAATTATAGATTATAAAGGGGTCTGTATGAATTCAAAACCCAGAAACTAAAATGCAAATTAAAAAATTAAAATAAATTGTTTTTGTTACTAATTCTATCTGATATAGCGGAGCTATAACAGATCATTGAGGCGGTAAACCTGAAAAAAAAATCTATGAAAAGGAGAGGTCTCTCAAGAAACTCTTCTATAGTGAAATCCAGGCAATCAAGTAGGTTCTGAGCCTACTTGCCGCACTAGGAATTGCACTTCTTACAGGTTGGGAAGAGCTTAATTTGTCCCCTGAAAGTGAGACTCGTAGTATGACTACTGGCAAATCTACAGGTAGCAGTTTGTTCAGCACAAGACACTTGCATGCCAAGGGCTCCATCAGGACGCTTGCAGTGATACCAGTTATGACTTGGAGGGACAATCCAAACTTTGTTGACATTAGTTTTGTGGAGAGAAAACAATTCTGAAAAAGTGAGGGTCAAATCTGGAGAGGCTGGAAGGGAAGTACCGTCCTTAGCCAACTGGTCAGACGTTCATTGCCAAATAGGTCCACGTGAGAAGGTATCCACTGAACATGGTTGTCGTGAAAGGCAGATAGGGCAATTAACATATGAAGGATAGAAACACCAGCTTGGTCCGTTACTCTATCCCAATTGCTCAAGTGTTGAATACAGCTTCCACTGTCAGTGAAGATCCAGATTTTATCAAATGTGGCTCCAGATTTGATATTTTTCAGACCCGTTTGGATGGCAAGAAGTTCACTGTGAAACACAGAAAAAAAATCTGGGTTTCTAATGGATCTCGATTTATGAACTTCATCAGGCTAAATAGTGTAAATTCCACTGCCAGCATGGTGATGATTGTCACTGCTAGCATCCGTGTAGATCTTTAGATCTTCAGCAAGTTAACGATCTCCAAAACCAATTGTTCCAAATACTCTGGAGGGTGTTTGCTTTTGGTTATTTCAAAGAGAAAACAGTCTAGGCAGGCCCACATTCGGTTTAACTGGACTGCAAAGGAACTGTGGATCTACGTTGAGCTTGATTGCCTCAATCGAAAGGGCTCGAGAAAAAGGACTGTCCTTTTCTAATTTTTGGTGTGATTCTGCCAATTAAGTAAAAATTTAGCTGTCCGATTCTGAGTGCCAAGACTAGCTAATTTGGCAAAGTATTTTACAAGATTATATTCCCTTCTCACTTCCAATGGCTGTAGATTTGTTTCATATAGTAGAATTTGGTTCAGGCAGCTGTTACACATACCAGAAATTACTCTGGCTGCACTAAGCTGAACTTTCACAAGTTTTTAAAATAATTTTCTTCTTCATAGGGCCAATTTTCATACTTACTTAAAATTCATGTGAGTAGTAAACCTCAAAGGTGTGCTATTACATTTTTGCAACATTTTCAAATTAAAATTTTGAAGGAAGAGACATCAGTAACTATTACAATCAAAAATTACATACTTTTCAGAATGGAATGCAAGAAAACCGTATTAAGAATATATTAACATAATCCAACTTTATTTAATTTAAATCAAATAGTTTTCTGACCTTGAAGACCATCACTAGATAATATGTTATCTTGCAGACATTCAACAGAACCATTATTATATCCATTGCATTCACTTGTCTTCAATATGATATCTCCTGCCAGCAGTATCAACAGCACATCTTGTATCAGGAAAGTATGTAACTTTTCCAATTTCTAACATCTTTCATAGGCAAAAATACAAAAACATTAGAATACTCAGAATAAATTAAATTATAAGTGTTGATTATTAAAAAAAAAAAAAAAAAAAAAAAAAAAAAAAAAAAAAAGTGTTATTTAAAAAAATCATTTGCAAAAATGAATCATTGTTATTGATATTAATTATTATGCCCATGGTTTTCTTTTAGTGAGTAAATGAGTGCAATTGTTCACGACAGTAACATTTTAACATTTCCCATGATTTATTTTCATCACATTTTATTCATATGAATCAAAAGTTTGCGACCTTTAACAATTTATGTCAGTGTGGCATTCATGGAAATGCAGTTTCTAGCTTGCTTGTTTGTTTGATGTTCTATGATAATTTTTTTATAGGAGGCATAGTTATATCAGAACCTATCTGAAAACTAGTATAAAAATAAATGCACAATTCATTAAATGTAATATATTTTTCCTTTCTTTTTATTTTTCAAAGATAATTTTGAAGCAGCTGAATACCATTTCAAGATCATTTAATAGCAAAACACTATATCAATAATGGGGTACAGATAAATAATCGCATCCAAAATTACTGTTTAATTCTTCAAATGGCAAATAAACTTAATTAGTAAAAAATAAACTTTCATTAAATATCTTCACATTTTATTTATCAGTTTTTTAAAATCATTTTGAGTTTTTTAAAATCATTTGAGGGAGTAAAAGTCATTTTCTATAGATCTCAAAAAGTTACATCATTTGTTGTATTTATCTACTATTTTAACAGTTATACTTTCATCAAGAGAAATTTTAAATTTAATTGTTGAAAAAGAAAAATATGATGCAAATTTAGATTTAAATATATAACGAATTTTTTCCCAGCCTGCAAGAATTGGCTCCATAATGGATAAAGTCTTTGTAAACAATTTATGCTAATCACAGTGTCTATTTTACAAATTGTTTAAATTTCTAACAGCTTTGAACTCAAAATTAGAAACAGGGTGATTCATTTTTGATATCCAGAAATATTCTACTTAAATCTAACAAGATAATATGAAACCCCCAAATCACAATTTATTTTAATAAAATGCTATGCTAACTTCATTCTTATGATGTGATGTGATTTCACATGTAATTAAACACTTATTAAAACCAATCTATTATAAATATAAAATTGGTAACTATGAAAATTCTTTACAACTAATGTAATGAAAAATGCATAGCTTAATTGCTAATTATTGTGGTCTTTGATTGGTTGGTACAAAAAAGTGATTTCTTGCACAAGACCAGGCTCTACAGTTCAAAGTGTATATGAATACACTATAGATTTCAATACCTGAAGAAAGAATCAAACACACAAACTTTTAGACAGGACAAAGCAATGATCATTCGGCTGACACTTAGAGCTTAAGTGTTCTCTTTTTTACTTTTATATTTTATGCACTTCCATTTTTGGATATCTTTCTGTATGTGTTGTACTATAATGGCTTCTATTAATTTCTTTATCGGTAAGATACACGCTTTGGAATAAGTATTCTCCAGAAATTGTTCTGGCATCCCTTCTGACATGTTATTTTAAAATGTTATTTTTTAAGCACAATCTAATCCAACTCACCGATAATTAAGTGCTTTTGTTTTGATTTCCATTATTATGAATGGATTTTGATATCAAGCAAGAAAGAAAAGCTTTACGTTCTGTGTTTACAAAAGTTAATTAATATCTTGGAAGGTTTATTAAAATCAATACAGAAAGATATTGATGAAGTAGAAATGTGTTTTGAGCAACTCACAGAAAAATACAAAACACTACGCTCAATTGATAAGAATTAATTTGAACTTTTCAAAAGAAGGCTTGTAAAGAAGCAGAGTTCGAAAAGGAATGTGAAACAGCACAAAAATATAATGATAAATTTTCTGAATATAAAGTTAAGGTAAGAAAGTTTACGAAGAAATTAAATGACCACAGAGGAATCGCTGCTTCCCCAGAGTTAAACAGTGCCACATCAACTGTCGCTGCTCCTGTGATGTCATCTATGAAACAGAAATTGCCTGAAATAGAACTCATACAATTTGATAGAGATCCAAAGAACTGGCTGAACTTCTGGAATAAATTTAGTAAGATTCATGAAGATTGCATATTTGATTCCATTACATGCTTCAATCAACAAAGCCTAAATCAATTCCGAGACAAATAGTGTAAAGTTTTCCAGCCACTGAAGCTAACTACGAGAAAGCTGTGGAATATCTACAAGAACGGTTTGGAAAAGAAAACATTCTCGTACAAGTTTACGTTCGTAAGTTATTAAAGTTAATTATAACTGACAAATCAAGTGTTAATTTAATAACACTGTACGATAAGTTGCAAATGCAACTTCGCACGCTGGAGTCTTTGGGGCTCGCAAAAGATAAATTTGCTCACATATTATATCCATTAGTAGAATCTGCTTTCCCAACAGATTTAATAAAAATTTGGGAGAGACAGAAGCGTGACCCCTAGTGATTCAAGTAAGAGTGATTTGGATTTATTTATTGATTTTATTAAAACTGAAGTTGATGCAGAATTTAAAATTAAAATGACACACGATTTCTGTTCTGAAAAAGTAAATGTTAAAAAGAATAAGTCTAATGAATCTAAATTTGTTCCTACTGATTGTGAATTATTCAGTATGAATAGTAATAATAACAATAATAATCATAGTACTAAGTTTAAAAACAATACATGCATTTTTTGTGATAAGTCATCTCATTTATCAGAAAATTGTAATGACACATTTTCTATGAATCTTAAATGTAAGAAGGATATTGTAAAAAAGAAGAATGCTTGTTTTGTTTGTTTAAAGAAAAATCACATAAGTAAACAATGTAGGTCTGTCCATAAGTTTCCTTTATGTAAAAATCGCCATTTTATTATTTTATGCCCAGATTTACCATCTCATAAGGCAGATGATAAATCAAATGTAGAAAAATGTGAAAACAAAACAAGCACTCTTAATAGTTGTATAAGATCTACAGATGTTTTGCTTCAAACATTAATTGTCCAAATTCATAATGGTTCAAAAAAAAATTTATTAGAGCTATATTTGAAAGTGGTTGAACGAAATCTTATAGATCTGAAGATATTGTTAAAAGTATGAATTTTAATTGCTTTGGTGAAACCAAAATTAAACAGTCTTTATTTGGAGCTATTGAGACTCCTGAAAAAGTTTATAAAAATTATTTAATTGAATTAAGTGATACTGAATGTAACTGTACATGTAAAATAGAAGTTCTTAGCCAGAAACAAACTTGTTCTGAAATAAAACAAATTCCATGTGGTTCATGGTTAAAAGAGCTAAAGTCTCAAGGAAATTAAATTGCTAATTGGGGCAGATATTGCTGGTACACTGTTAAATGATGAAACTATTAATCTGAAGTCCGGAATTACAGCAGTTAATACTAAACTTGGCTGGACCATTATGGGAAAATTTGATTCCGATTATGAACGATGCTCTGAAAGTTCAGCTTCTTTTATTATTTCATCTCTACTTGTAAATGATAGATTTATTGGTGTACTGTGGAAGTTATATATTTTGTGAATAACTGAGCCCTCTTCAGAAAAAAGTAAATCTCAATTACAAGAGGACACTCAGAAATATTTTAAACAGACTCTTACTATGACTCATGAGGGTAGATATGAGGTCGCGTTGCCTTGGGAGTACTTGAAAATTCTCTTTTATTTGATAATAAGGTGAGCACAGATAGATGTATTTTAAGCATAAAAAGAAAATTAATGACTTCGGGAAAATTTGAAGAATATTGTATGGTTTTTAAGGATTGGTTGAATTTTGGCATTATTGAAAAGGTTTCTAGTGAAAAAGTAAAAAGTGTTCATTATTTACCCCTATTGTGCTGTAATAAAAGAGAGCAGCACAATGAGTGTTAGACCGGTATTTAACGCTAGTAGTCACCCCCCCCCCGGGTGCGCCGTTGTTAAACGATTGTTTGTCCTCAGGGCCAAATTTAATAACTACATCCTCCAATTTTAAATTTGTTTCGTAAGAATTACCTTGGCATTACATCAGATATTCAGAAAGCTTTCTTACAAATCGCTATAAGAGCAAAAGATAGGGATTTTTTACGGTTTTTGTGGTACAATAATGACAATAGAGAACACGTAGTGGAATATTGCCATGGAAGAGTGGTGTTGGGTTCAACTTGTAGCCCTTATTTATTGGCTGCTTCTTTAAAATATCATTTAAACAAGGTTCTGGAAAACTTAAGGAACACCGCGGAAATTTTAAAATCAGCATTTTGCGTCAATAATTGTTTAACGAGTTTAAATTCTGAGATAGAATTAAAAAAGTTTTTCATGGAATCTAAAGTAATTATGGCTTCTGGTTCATTTAATCAAAGATGTTGGAATTCTAATATCAGCAGTGAAGTGTTTGAAAATAGTTCCTCTATGGAAGCTAATATTTATGTTTTAGGCCTTCTATGGCATACTGGTAAAGATACATTGACGTGCAAAATAGAGAAAGAAAAACTGCAAGAATCTGTTATGAAAAGAATGGTTTTAGCTGTAGCAAACCAAGTTTTTGACATAATAGGTTATACCGTACCAGTAATGTTGATTCCAAAATAAATTCTACAAGAAACATGGAAGTTAAAGCTCAAGTGGGATGATAACCTTCTGGATAATTTGATTAAAGTATATAAAAATTGCATTTACTTTCAGAAATAAGTATTCCCAGATGGTTTGGAATTCAATTGGTTGATGAATCAATAAGTTTACATTTGTTTTGTGGCGGAAGTCGAAAGGCATATGGTGCATGTGTTTTTATACGAGTCGAAAATTACAACGGGGTCAGAATTAGTTTAGTTAATGTTCGATCAAGGGTAGCTCCCTTGAAGCCTGTGACGATTCCTCGCCTTGAACTTTTAGCATGCTGTATAGGTGATCGTCTGTTATCGATTATAATTAAAGATCTTAATCTAGCTAATGTTGAAGTATATTGTTGGACTGATTCAACAATCGTTTTATGTTGAATTCAACGTAATCAAAATTGGGGAATTTTCATACACAATCGGGTCATAGTAATTCGTTCTTTGACTTCTCCTAATAACTGGCATCACATTTCAGGTACTCTCAATCCTGCCGATTTGTTATCCAGAGGTTATTCTGTTGAACAGTTGATCAGAAAAAAAATGGTGGGAGGGACCAAATTGTTTACTGGAAGGTAAAGAGAATTGGCCTGAATCAAAGAGTAAACCAAATGAATAAGTGAATTCAGAAAACAGTAATAACTATTTTAACGAGAAATGATAATGCCATTAAAAGATTCTACAGTTATTTTTCTTCTTTTAAGAAAATTGTAAGAATGATAGCATGGATTTTTAGATTTTATAATAACATCAGAAAAGTTGATAAAAACCTCTGAAAGGAACACTACAAGAAATTGAAAAGGGAAAAATTAGTTTATTAAAAAAAGGATGATAAATTAAAACTTAGACCAATAGTAGATTCTTATGGTCTCCTAAATCAAATGTTGCCTTTAGAGATGATAAATATGATTTTAAGTAACTTATTATATTACCTTCTGATCATTGTGCTGTAAAATTATTGATAATGTGTACACATAATGATTTGTTACATGCAGGCACTAGTGTATTAATGTCTTATTTAAGAGAAAAATACTGTATTTTAAAATCCCGTAAGGCAATAAAAAATTTTATAAATAAATGAGTAAAATGTCAGAGATTCAAAGCTAAGAAATGTGAGACAGTCCCAGGTATTTCACCAAATGATAGGGTCCGCAATGCATGCGTTTTTGAAATTGTGGGATGTGATCTTGCAGGGCCATTGTATATGAAAAATGGTAGAAAAGCTTATATTGTATTATACACCTGTGCAGTATATAGAGTGTCCACCTTGAACTCGTTACATCTTTAAGCATTGAATGTTTTATTCAGTCTTTAAGATGTTTTATTGCGCGTCGAAGACATCCTTCAACCATCTATTCAGATAACAGAAATAATTTTATAGGGGCAGACAAGATTCTACAAACTGTTGACTGGGATAGTCTCCATTTCAAAGCTGCTGAACAAAAGATACATTGGTATTTTAATCCTCCTTCAGCAGCCTGGTGGGAGCATCTGTATCAAATTGTAAAACAAGTATTATGAAAAATATTGGGTCACACTTCTCTTGAATATGAAGAGCTACTTATTATATTAAGTGACTGTGAACGATTAACAAACTCTAGGCCTCTTACCTATGTGTCGGAAGACATAGATGACAAAACACCTTTAACTCCCGAACAATTCTTACAAGTAACTAAAACATTTGTATTTGTATTAGATTTATATTATAGTATTAATAAGCATTTTATGTTTTGAGTTTTAAGCCCGGGACACACACAAAAGGTGGGAGTATGTTTCGGAGAACGGCAACAGCAGGAGTTTTCGCCTTCTTCTCCTCCCACGCACGTGCAGTGCATTGGCGCCACCGCTGCTGTCACTTAGAGCTATAAGTGTTCTCTTTTTTGCTTTTATATTTTACCCACTTCTGTTTTTGGATATCTTTCTGTATGTGTTGTACTATGATGGCTTCTATTAACTTCTTTATCGGTGAGATACCGGTTTGGATTAAGTATTCTCCATAAGCTAAATTAGTTAATCATACTATTCCCTGCATATTACTTATACAAAGCAATATATAAATAGTGACTTTTGAAAGTGATACTACATGGGTAAATTGAATAAATTTAAAAATTAGTTTAGTTTATATAAAAATAAGACAGTAACACAACAATGCCTTCTAATGGTTAAAATGAACTAACACTGACAGTCATACAAGATCTAACTAGTGAGATATTTGCTGCTTGAAGATATAAAAAAGTTATTTATTTTTTTGTTCTAATGCTTACATTCTGTGTTGTGGGATTTGCTTTGTGGCATAAATGCTCTACCATATTGTATGTCTCCAACCAATAAAAAAAATACTTAAAGAAATTGATGAACTGTTAGTTAAAATCATAATTGAACCAATTAGCCACAACTGAATTAATTAGCAAAGAACCATAATTGAATTAATTGCCAAGGAACAGTGGGAAGGTGCATATGCTACTCCAAATGACTATGAAAATCGAAATGGAAAAGACATAATTTATGCAGGATACTAAGGTCTCAATGGCATTAGAAAAACCATTCATAATTATTATTCATGAATTTACCATCAATTGATGATCTCTCAAGCAAAAATACAGTAACATACTATGTATCTAAAATTCACCTAGAATGCTGTTGTCATCAGGTTCAAATAGAAGAAATTCACTAGGACAAAACTGCTTTATTTTGGTACATACCCTTATTTAAGTATGCTTTTTGGATTAGAAAATGCAATTCCCAATCTTTAAAGCCTAATAAAAAAATTCAGATGTAGTTTGAGAGTCTTCATACTTTCAGGCTTGGAAGGTACCATAATCTTATCAGATGCATTTGAAAGACAAAGACGGATTTTCAAAACTATTTCTCCAATTAATGTTCTTGGAAATAGAGATAAATGTAATTCAAGCTTATCAAGAGAAAATTGCACCCATAAAAAGAATTTACTAAATAAATAAGGAAATAATTAACAAAATAATAAAGTTTGAATAAAGCATCCAGTACTATTTTAATGTCTTATCAGAAGTTTTTTCTCATAAATTAGTTCTCTTTTAGTTTCATGCATTTACTTAGAATAAAATGAACACTTCAAACAGATTTTCTCATTATTAAACAGCCACATCATGAAAAAACTTCATTTAATAATTGAAACTAAAAATATTACTTGTCATCAATAGAGGCAAACGATCTGAATTTACGGCTGCTGGATTCCATGAATTGCCTTATCATTATCTATAGCGAGGTTCAAAATTATGAGGAGCACAAGAAACATAGGAAAATCTATGATACATATAAAAAGAGGAAAGACGTGGTATGGATCTTTTCCACCTCTAGAAAGAAATACTGAAAATTAATATAATTTTAAAGAGCACAATAATCATAAGATAAATACAATTTAAAATAGTACTTTTTAACATGGGATCAAAGACAGAAAAATATAATACATGTAAAGTCCATGTTAATGCACTTTTTCATATAAATTTGATTAATACTAATCAGATGTTTGAGAAAATAATTCTACCCTTATTTTAATAACTACCATAGTTATGATTTTAGAAACACAGATAATAATAAATTTTAACAAGTTAAACATTTGATATTTATGCAATTTTTAGTAAAATTTTATATTGTTTTTAGTGTTTGTAATAACTATTATTCATGAATTTTAGTTACATACAAATAACAAAAATATAATGAAATATTATCATGTATTGGATCTTTAATATAAACACAAAAGGAATTACTGATAAATACAATCAGAAAAAGGAGTGTTTTCTAAAAAAATATATAAAAAGTAACGCACATCTGTAAATGTAGCGTTGTTCGACAGCTAAATAATTTGCTGACTCATACTTTTAGACAGTGCCCTACTGATGTCATATAGCAGTGGTGATGTGATGACATTTTTGTCTATATACCTCACTTGCTCATTGAATCTTGAATCATAGACATTTTAAACCATTGTAGCTTAGTCCAATCCTTGTTTAATTTCCCTGCTTAAAGATCATTAGTGCGTGTAGTTGCAGGCCAATTTCAAGGTTTACATTCAAGGGACCTCAGGGTTTTCAGAAATGTAGTTTCAACATTGCGGAAACAATTCACAGAGATAAGGTCGATGGCCTGCAGACTGGGTTAAGGAAGCAAAAATTGGAGCAATGATGGCTGAATATCATTTGAGACTTCTAACCAAAACAGATAAGTCTAATGACATAAAAACTTCGCAACCCATATAATGCAACAGAAATAACCATTTTATGGATAACTATCACCCAGAAACTTAAAGATGGTGGCCTGTATGCCAGATGTCTATTAATGTACATTCTTTTGTCCTTGATACTCAAAAATATCTATCTAGCATACTGCTGACAACACCTATCTTCAAACCAGAACGATTAGAAGAGGGCTTTCTTAGCAATTAGCTGCAATTCAGTTTGAACAGTGAGTCAAGACACCTTCTAATTGGGAGAGAACTGGAAGTCAAAATTGACAGCTGAATTTTGTTGAAAAGGACCAACATTTCATAAACCAAAGGACCAATCACGAGTTTATTAGAGGTACTCGAACAGGTTAACGGTACAAGGAAAAGTTTCTTGCATCCTATGAGATTTCTGCAAAGCATTCAGGTAAAATTCATCTTTATGGACAATAACGCATACTAAGTTAGGGTGCAGTTAGTAGATGAATACCTCCAGTAAAGCATAGTATTCTATTGAAATAGCCTATGATGCCCTTGGCATTAAGCCCATTGAAAAGATCCAAGATGCTCTTTGATGCTCAACTGCCACTTGCACACCCCAGCTTCATCGAACATTAAAGAGATCGAGGAGGTCTTGGTGGAAGAATGGGTGTGACTGACACAAGGATTGATAAGGACTAATAAATCGCCAATGCAAAAGTTGTAAAGTTCGTGGAAGCAATCTCATACACCCTATTAAACATGGTTTTTTTGTTTTGTTTTTTTTGTTTAATTCTTTAAAACTAGTCTTAGTATTAATTTTGAAAATAATCTATAACATTAAAAAAATATTTTTAAATTAAAATATCTTTTAAATAATTAACAAATATTTCAGATAAAAACGTAGTTGTGTATTTGCATAAATTTAAACAACTTTCTTAAATAAAGATTACAGAAAACAGCTTTTTCTTTAAAATATTATAAAATTCTGAGTAGGGACTTGAATTTTCAAAATATTTAGAAATACTCCATTTATTTATTTTTCTACTTTAAGTTTTAAACAAGTTATATTGTAAATTACTGTTAACAAATATTTAAGCAAACACACATTAATTATAAGACCTAACATATTAAAAAATTTAACAAAAACAGTGAATAAAACTTTATGTCAGACCATAATAGACATACAGATATAATTATAATTTCCAGATAACACTTTTTAAGTAGTTACTTTATATTAAAATTATTAACTTACCAAAATTTGGGAATTCAACAATTTCAATTATGGCTTCTAAGATACCTACTATTTGATTTGTTTCAGACATGTTTGATTATGTACACAATTGTAAAAGTGCATCTAATCAAACACCAAGAATATTCTTGTTATGATCCTTTATTATGAAGAAGCTATAAATTT
The DNA here is from genome assembly GCA_030067965.1 of Latrodectus elegans. Lineage (NCBI taxonomy): Eukaryota > Metazoa > Arthropoda > Arachnida > Araneae > Theridiidae > Latrodectus > Latrodectus elegans. The sequence continues at coordinate 40,288,689 of CM057817.1, read as the reverse complement.
GCTCAATTTTCTGTTGACCACTTTTGTTTGCATCAAGAAAATACAATTCTAGTAATTGTATTTTCTTGATGCAAAGAAGAGATGATGCAAACGAGTGAGATCCACTTGATTTTATAAAGAATATAGTGCCCTTGATTTGTGAATATGCTGAAAGCCTTTGAGAAGAGAGGATTTCTTGGTTGTCATTTAGTTATTTCTATAACACAGAATTACTTATGCATATCCAGTTTTAAGTAATTTCAGAACTATTACAAACATCCAAAAACACAGGTAGAAATCCAACCAATCTGCCGGCCAACTTGTCTAGTGGCCAGCGGACAAGTTTGGATATGGAGGTCCTGGGTTCGAATACCGGTTCAGGCATGGATGTACTTTCTCTATCTATCCTGTCTTTGTCCTTTCCTTGTGTGAATGGTTGACTACCCTATAAATGGGTACCAATGGCATGTGTGTGTACTGAAGAAGTCAGACTCCACATCAAATACGGTTCGGTTGGAAAAGTGGAGCAGCACACCTCAATTTGCTACACAATTAACATCTTGCATTTTTTATTAAAACACATACTATTGTAACAATTTAACTTTCATAATCTTGAATCAGACAAGCGACAACTAAACTCCTCTGTTTTACTCAGTATTTTAAATTTAGAATGTTAATATAATTAATAAACGTTCCGTTGCTAGCTCATATGCATCTTCTGTCTTTTATTTGTACTATTTATTTGTATTTAATTGCTTTTTGTTTTAGTCTTTATTTATCAATAACCTCAACAGGTCATGGGCCCAGCTTGTTTTTAAATCTGCATGAATTTAATATCTGCTAAATTTTGAAAAGCGAAGTAAACCGTGTGCTAGGCCTAACAGCGAGACGCCATGGATATAAAAGTACAAATTGGCAAATTAGAAGGAGCAAGTGGAAGTAGCAAATGAAAATGCACTTTGAACAGTATGATCTCATGTCAATTATTGATGGAACTAAAATTTGTCCTGTCGCTGTAAATGGCAATGTTAATGCGGATGAGCACTTAAAGAAGGTGACAGAATGGCGATGTGATAAGGCTAAGGCGGCCGCACTTATTGCAAGTACACCGAGTGCTTTTGTAGCAGATTTAGTGATGACGTACTCGAATGCGTAGGACATTTGGGACAAATTAGTGTTTTTGAGCAAAGCAGTATACAGAGACTTAATTTATTGATGACACAATTTTTTTTAAAGTCATTAGAGATCCTAATTGACAATGTTGCAACGCATGCAGCTAAAGTTGAAAGAATCTACACAGATTTGAACAGTGAACTAAATTGTATTCGATCAAGCAATATTCCAGAAGAATTATTGCACGGCAAAATATTGCTTACTGTGGGTGCAGAATTACAAGAATTCAGCAATGTGTGGGAGTCTTTAGACTCTGATCAACGAACAACTAAGAATCTTGTTGAAAAATTGTGTACAATAGAACAATGTATTAAATCTAATGCTGCTGTGGATTATGGTGCATTTGCAGCTCGTGTACCTGGTTTTAAGCAAAAAACTGTGAAAAATGGGGAAAGACTTCCTGAAAGGTCTCCTGTTGGTAATAAATCTAGTAATTTCAAGCAAAAGAACTGTTTTAAGTGTGGTTCGAATGCACATCTTTGTAAGGATGGCTCTAAGAGAAAGTTAAATGTCTCAAAGCATAATAAAGGTGCATTTGTGGCTAGTGCTAACAGTACACACCCTGATGTTTGGGTTTGTGATTCTGGTGCTTCACACCACATGACTGCTAACAAACAGTACTTTACTTCATACAAACATTTTCCTGTGCCCATTGAGGTATCACTTGCTGATAATAACAAGATTCATGCATATGGATCTGGCAGAATAAATATTGAAGTTTGCATTCAAGGTGAATGGTATGATGCTCACATGGAAAATGTCTGGTATGTCCCTGATGTGAAACGGCATCTTTTCTCTGTACAACAGGCAGCCAAGCACGGAGTTGAAGTAAAACTTACTGAAAGGTATGCTGAATTTTTTCGTAATGGAGAAGTTATTGCAGTTGGATCCTGGAGAGATGGCACATATATCATGTCGATGAGGGTTGTTATTCCAGCTAGTCCAGCTGAGATAAGTATTGCTAAAGAAACTGAATCTTTACAGCTATTGCATGAACACCTTGGTCACCAAAATAAGCGGCATGTTCGAAAACTGCTAACTGATATAGGAATATCTGCAAGTCATGCAGTGACAAGTGAATTTTGTGATTGATGTGCTCTTGGAAAAGCTCATCGGAAACCCTTCAAGTCGCGTCCTTATAGAGCGATGTCAACTGGAGAAATCATTAATGATGATAATGGCCCTATGTCTGTGGGCTCCATTATTGGTGCAAGATGTTATGTTTGATTTAAAGATGACTATAGCAAATATCGTAAAATCTTTTTTTTGAAAAAGAAAAGTGATATTAGCTGTTGTCTACGTATGTTTCTCAATGAAGCCACTAATCTTGGCCATGTTGTGAAAAGTTTCTGTAGTGATGGAGGAGGAGAATTTGACTGTGCTGAAGTTGAAAAGATACTAACTGAAAAAGGTATTGCACTAAATCTCAGTGTACCATACTCACCAGAGCAAAATGGTGCAGCAGAGAGGGAAAACCGAACAATTGTTGAACTGGTTCGTTCTATGCTTATAAAAAGTGCATTGCCTGGGTCACTTTGGGCCATCGCATGTGACACTGCAGTGTATCTGCTAAATCACACTGGTTTATCTCCAGATGAAAGCAAAAGTCCTCATGAGCTTTGGACTGGTGAGCCAAAAATTAAACTTGACTACCTGAAAGTATTTGAAACTGAATGCTATGCATATATACTAAAGATCTTCAGACGTAAGTTTGAAGACAAGAGTGTTCGTGGTCATTTTGTGGGGTATGTAAACAAGAAAGATGGTTATAAGATATATCTGCCCTCTCAGAAGAAAATCATTAACTCTCAAGATGTTGACTTCAAACCAGAACGTTTGTGCACCACTTCTGTAACAGTGGAGGTGGAGGAAGACTTAAATGTGTGTGTGTGTGATAGGTGTAAAGAAATTCGGGTTGAAAATTGTAATCTATCTGAAGAGCAAGAGCCTATAAGAAAATCTGGAAGAAGCTGAAGCTCTCCTGCATGGATGAAATCTGGAGAATATCAATGGCAAATATAGCTGCAGTAGAAGTATTTGAAAACAGTGAGAATCCATCCAGGTATTCTGAAGCTCTTTCGTCAACTGAAAGTGACCTGTGGCTAGAAGCCATGAAAGAAGAAATAAAAGCCCTTCATGAAAATGAAACATGGGAGGTTGTTGAGAGACCCAAAGGTTGCAAAGTTATCAAATGTCGATGGTTGCTGAGGAAGATATTTAATCCAGATGGTATTGTGGAGCGATACAAAGCTCGTCTTGTAGCAAAGGGTTATGTACAAAAAGCAGATTTTGATTACAGTGAAACATTCAGCCCTGTTGCAAGATATGACACTGTGAGATCTGTTCTTTCTGTGTCAGCAAAAGAAAATTTGCACTTGCACCAGTTTGATGTAAAGACTGCATTCTTGTATGGAACCCTTAAGGAGGAAGTGTTCATATCACAACCAAAAGGCTTCAATGATAATTGTGGAAGAGTCTGTAAATTCCATAAAAGTCTATATGGACTGAAACAAGCACCTCGTTATTGGAAGCAGTGCTTTGTGAATTTTATGAGAGACCAGGAACTGGAAGTTAGTACAGCTGATCCCTCCTTGTTTATCAGGCACAGAACTGAAAAGAAACTCCTTGTTGTTATTTATGTAGATGCTGGCCTTGTTGTTGGGACAGACAAAGTTGAAGTGGAAGAGTTTATGAGTCAACATAGTCATTCTTTTCAGATCGCAAGGGGTTCATTGAACCAGTTTCTAGGTATGAACATAACAAGATTGAATGATAGTTCAATTTTTGTGAATAAGTGTGCCTATTCGAAAAAAAAATTCTGTCAAAATTTCATATGGACTCTGCAAATCCAGTGTCAATTCAAACTGACAAAAGTTTTGCTTTTGATGATACAGAAAACAAACTGATAGGGAAAGAAGTCCCGTATCGACAGGCAGTTGGCAGTCTGATGTACCTTGCAATTGCTACAAGACCTGATTTAGCTTATGCTGTAAGCGTTGTTTCGGAAAATCTTGAAAATCCCAGGACCTCAGATTGGTGTGCTGTAAAACGAATTTTTATATAAGAGGAACTACAGATTTTGGTTTGTTATATCAAGCAAAGTGTCATTCTAATGAGATTGACGTATACAGCGATGCTGATTATGCAGGTGATTTAAAAACATGATGCTCAAGAATTGGAATGGTCTCTAAATTTTCATGTGGAGACCTCTCTTGGATGAGTCAAGAACAGAAGAGTGTGGTGTTATCTACTACAGAGGCCGAATATGTTGCTGCGAGTGAGAGTGCTAATGAACTAATTTGATTGAAACATCTGCTTAGTGACATAACAAATCTCGAAACTCCCTCTCTTCTGGTGGATAATGCTAGTGCTGTGAAACTCGTGAAGAATCCTGAATACCATAAACGTTCTAAGCACATTGATGTCCGTTATAACTTTGTGCGAGAAAAATTCATTAATGGTGAACTGTTCATCAAGCATGTTCCAGGTAAATTGCAATTAGCAGACATCACGACTAAATCATTACCTAGTGTCAGGTTCAAAGAACTGTGTACCTTGTTAAGACTGTTCTCATTTAATAGTCTTGTCAGTGAATGTTAATCTAAATATGTTGTGGCTTGTGGAGGAAGTATTGTAACAATTTAACTTTCATAATCTTGAATCAGACAAGCGACAACTAAACTCCTCTGTTTTACTCAGTATTTTAACTTTAGAATGTTAATATAATAATTAATAAATGTTACATTGCTTGCTCATATGCATCTTTGCCTTTTATTTGTTCTATTTATTTGTATTTAATTGCTTTTTGTTTTAGTCTTTATTTATCAATAACCTCAACTCATACATACTCTGTGATGTATGAATCAAACTGACAGGGAACATAATTAGCACACACGATTGAACCTGTACAGATCAGTACGCATGATTGAACTCGTACAGATTAGCACGCATGATTGTACCATTCTTTTATTGGTCGACCAAAGAAAATTCCAAGTATAATATAACTTAAAAAAATTTCAAACAACATTGTCTTCAAGAATTTGAAACAATATTTTAAAAAGTATTAATAGCATATATTTGAAAAATTTGAGATAATACATTTTTAAATAAAAATCAAAGTTCAGTATTGGGAAGATTAACGTTAAATTGTAAACAAATAAAATTAAATGTTTCAAAGGTTGCACACAAAACAAATTTCGCACATGTCATACGATCACCATATGTCACCAAAAGAAAATCTCGTCATGAAAACGCAATCCACACAATTTATTTATTTATTTTTTTTATCCTACATCAGTCATTGGCATTATCTGCCATAAGACCTCTGGCGGCCCAATAAAATTCAGCCTTGGTAAAGTTGTCAGAGTCAAAAGTAATAAAAGCAAGTGCAGTGCAAGTTGTCTAATGATTAAAGTCCATAATTTCACTCGACAAACAAAGGGGGCAGGTATCTACAGCAACTACACCAATGCGGTGTAGATGTTTATACAAAAAGTCATGCCCAGTCAAAAGCCGAAAATTTGCAGTAAAAACTGCACGAGGCAAATCCATCGGGACAGGCAACTTCATAAGAACGTTCCACTTTTTTTATCTGCCAAAAGTGCTGTATAAATTTGCTCTAGGTGTTGGTCAATTTTCCCCCTAGCCTCAGATGTAAAGTGATGGACAGTTATTGGAAACAGAGGCTAATGCAGCTTACAACCATTTTAGCCAACACATCTGCTTTTTCATTTCCAGGCACCCCACAATGGCTAGGGATTCATTGAAAAACTGTCTCCCAGCCAGAGGCAATAGCATTGGGAACAAGTCTCTTAGTCTCTTTAACAAGTGAGCAGTCACTAAGTTTGTAGGAAGCAGCAGCCAAGATTACAGCCTGGGAGTCAATAAAAATAACTGCCTTGCCAAAGTTAGTATCAAGACCAATGAGATTTAGGATTGCTTTATTCATGGCGAAAATCTCTGCATCAAAGTTTGAGGCTTTTAGTCCAACAGCACAGGATTCCTCAAAAAAGCCCTCATAGAACAGTCTAGCACCAGTATTTCCATCACAGGCAGAACCATCAGTATAAATGTGGATCCATTCACAGCTAGGATACTTTGTAGCTATAATTTCTAAGGAAGAAGCTTTAAGAGCATCAGGAATTTTATCACATTTCTTTACAGGCGTACCGATGGTAAGATTGTAAGGTAGGAGTTCTAATTGTAGGTGGAGAGAAGCCAAACTGTAATGGGTATGGTAAAGTTAGTGTGATGTTGTAAAAAGTATAAAGTTCATCAGCACGAGAGATAAATGACTTATGTGTTTTCAGTCTAGGGGTACTTGGGGAATATTCTCTCCAATGAAGTAAATTCAATCTTTTACACCTGTCATGGAATCTTAAGACCTGTAATTCTCTTCTGGGATTTAAAAGCTCAACACCAGTCTGAAGCTCCATGGCAGCGACTGGGGTTGAGCCAGCAGCACCAGTAACAATCCTAAGTGCCTTATTTTGCATCAAGTCAATAACATCCTAACAAGTTTTAGAGGCAGTGGCTATAAGCTCACCTCCATATTCCAAAACAGGCCTGACAAAAGTTTTATAGGTGTTCGAAAAGGTATCAGTTGAGGAACCCCAAGTGATGCCAGATAATCTTTTTAGAAGTTTGAGTCTACTATTGCCTCTATCAGCCATCTCATTAGCATGTCTTCTCCACGACAGCTTATTATCAAAAAAGACGCCAAGGCAGCGATAACTGTCCACTCCAGTTAAAGTTTGTCCATTATAGGAAATATTGAACTGAGAGTGTTTTGTTGACAGGGTAAAAAATTGGTACACCGTTTTCTCAGGGTTAACAGATACAAGATTTTCATTGCACCAATTCCCCAAAAACTTCAAAGCATCATCTATAGAATTATTTAGGTCAGAAATGTCACTTCCAGTAGTGTAAATAACCAAATCACCCGCAAAAGCCAGGCATTTAATACCTGGAACCTCCATCAATCCAGTAATCATTTCATCAATCATGATGTTAAGCATGGTACAACTAGTCACAGCTCCCTGCGGGAGCCCATTTTGGAGAAGGACATATTTAGAAAAGGAGGAATGATATTTCGCTCTGGCTAAGCGCTGGTAAATTAGTGATTTAAGCCAATTTAACATATTTCCCCTGACACCGACCTTGATCATCTTCTCAATAAATTTCTTTTGCCAGATTCTATCGTAGGCGTTTTTAAAGTCTACATAAGCAGCTAGTGTGGATTGTTTCCTATGGAATCCATCTTTTATACATTGTGAAAAGAATACTGCCAGTTCCATAGCATTTCTCTTCCTTCGAAAATCAGCCTGAAGGTTAGAGAGAAGCTTAGTAAATTCAAAGATGTTTATCAGGAAGTCATGAACTGTCAATGTGAGCTTGAACTATATACGTGCTCATGTAGAAACTTTCAGTACTAAAAGTAAAGATTAACTGGCTGCAGAACTCCCAGTTTCAACACTGGACCTGTCACATCTTCCTAAGGAAGCATAAAGAAGCACAGAGTGTTTGGCAACAGAGATGGGAAAGCTGTGAGGTAGGCCAACACACCTTCCAATTCTGTGAAACTGTGTCTGAAAAGAGATCACTTGGTAACGCAGTTATTGGCCACAGCTGCAGAGTTCCCAATTAGTGAGTTATATCAGTCTTCCACCACATTTTATGAGCATCTCACTTTGTGCACTCTGGTAGTAAGACCGCTGATGAAAGGAGCAAGTTAGTGTATGATAATGGAAATTTCAGTACCATCTAAGACCAACACAACTGGTCGATCTATAAAAAGATCATGTCCATTGCATTGAATGACATTACAAGGATGAAGTAATATCGAGCTACAGAAAATGGTCCAATTGAACTCTGAGATTTTGAGGAATAACATATGAACTGACGGTTCAAAGGCAAGCATAGGAATTGGAACAGAAAGATACCATTATAAATCTTCCATGAGAGGCACCGTATATGCCATTGAAAGAGTGGATTGTGATACTTCTCACCTTATTATGGCATAATTTTGTCACTCTTCCATCCGTCAAGTACAATATGTTACATAAATTATACAAGCCTAGGCTTGTGGCAGTAAATCTAGACAGCCCAATCCTCTGCTGCAGTTGCTGTCCTGTTTGACAGGGAACTCCATTTGGTAAAACTACCAAGATCAAAAAGTTGACAACTCTTAACAAAATACAATTCTTATAATACATTAAAATACTTTAAATATCGAGAATTTTTCATACTTTTCAAATAAAATATAAAAATGGAGAATTAACAGAGTTTTGAAAAACATCAAAATTTATTGTATATGATAAAAACACATACATTAAATGGCAAAAAAACCCATAAGAAATAAGATTAAACATGACGATGAGATGCTATATATAAAGAAACAAAAGTACATGAGATTGGCATTTAAGATGCACATTCAGTGTCTTCAGGACAATTTTTCTGTGATGCACAAGATTCCCCACCACCTTCAATAATTACCTGTGATTCATCTGTACGATTATTAAGGAGAATACTTTTTTCTAGAAATGAGGAAAAAGTTAGAGATAACATCTTTCAATTTAATAACACTTAAGAAAAAGAAAACTAATTCAGTGAAAAGTAAAAAATATAAAAGCAATTTTTACTACTAAACTATCAATCATTTTTATAAAGTAGAATAAGACAACTTTTGTATATTTCCAAGTAATGTACACATGCTTGCATGATAATGTAAACATTAACAAGATAAAAACAAGTAAGTTTTATAATTTCCTGGGTGTACCCGAATTGCATATTATATTTTCACATTGAAAATATAATCTAATGCATTTAAAATCACAGGCGCTAAAAAAATTTATCGAATAAAAATAAAATCCTTATTTAATATTTCTGTAAAGCATTATGTGAAATTCACGTCATTTAATTAAAAACTTTGTAGACATACAGAAAAAAAAATAGCTGCTGAAATTAATATATTTTTTGTTGCTACCATTGACATTTAAGATACTTAAGACACATGTAATCGTAATACCTATGACTATGATATGAAGTATTTCCTATGACATCCATCATCCAATTTGAAGAGAAATACGGGAATAATAAAAGATTATCATTATTCAATGTGAATGATAATTATATTCATTGGATTATATATATTTACAATAAGATGATAACTTGTTCATTGACCCTCAATAAATTAGATGAAAATTCAAATTCTTTCTAAGAATTTTAAGTTTTAGAACATTTGTTACAATTTTTTTTTAAAAAAAGAAAAGAAAAAAAGCTTTCACAATTAACTATTTTTTTTATATTTTACATGGTGAATGATAATTTTTTGGCAGTAACAAATAAGCTTTGATTGGCTTGATTTGATTTCATCCACATATGCAACTTTAACCTTAGACTTTCACAAGATATTTAAAATACTTGCAATCAACCATGTTACCATAAATTTGAGAAAATATTAAAAAATTGCTTTGCTATTTTTCAGGCATAGAATGATACCTGCAAACAATCTGATAGCCATAATGTTCTGAAATGCAAAGAATAAGAAAACCAATTATAATAATATATATTTTTATTAAATTTTAAAAAAATATTTATTTGATTATGACTTAAAAGTGAAATGATCTAAAGACTAAGAATAAAAAGAATAATAAGACTAAGTTATACAGTTTTTCATGTTACTTTATGCATCAAAATTAATAACAAAGATCAAAATAAGAAGTTTCTAAAAATATTCAAAAACTCAACTTTTTCAAAAGCTTTTTATTTGTCCAGTATAAATTTTGTCCTTTAGATGCATGCACGAGTTTTAACATGCTAAATTAATTTAGACTTTTATTTTTAGTAATAACGTTTTTCACACAAAATTAAAATTTGTATCATAATCCTGATACAGAAAAATCTAGGAACAAAATTAAAACATGCTTTGGAATTTAGACATTGACATACAAATGCACAAGCACAAATATTACACCACAATACAATAAATGGGAAAAACTACTGAATAGCGTATTTTTTTTTCTTTTCTTGCCCTAATAGCAGCAGGAATTTCTGTCAAAAGGGGGTGGGGCTATTTTCTGTTAAGTGAAATGATTGTAAATAAAGCATAAAACTTTATACTTAATGCAAAATATTTTATAATTACTTGTGATACATTAAGATATGAAAAAGAAATGAAAGTTTGTTTTAATGAAACTTTTACAATACATTCATTATAATTTCATTGCATAAAAAATATTTAAAATTAAAAATTCCGTCAAATTTATAATTTATTCTCAAAAAATATGACTAAACGCCTAATAGTTTAACTTTAAATATCAATTTTTTTCAAAACATCCTGAAGTTAATACACTAGTGAACAAAATTAAAGCAACAAGTGTTTTCTGACACAACTACATAATCAATCATCAAACATGAAACTAAAAAATGAGAAACAGCATTTTTAATGTAACAATAACAAAAGCATAGATGTGTGCACAAGAATTAATAAACCATATGGATTTAAGTTAGGGCTCAGAATATACATACATTTAATTATAGACTAGAGCTTAGAAATGTAACAAAAGCACTAGTAATGGAAACAGTACAAGAATAAAATTAAACAAATTGCTATGTTTTTAATTTGGAGCATATACAATAAAGAAATATCTGCTGCCTTTTAAATAGTAATTAAATTAATTTTTTCATTTAACATTTGAAAAATAGGATATAAAAAAATATTTTGCAATGGTGAGAATTATTTTGAATCAGGATTTTTATATCTGGTTTTAAGTTAAAAAAAAATTTTCTTCTAAACTAAAAAGGCCAAAACTTATTGCTGATAATGTTTCGACAATATTGTCTTTAGTTCTTATAACAATTCAACTTGAATAAATTTAGAAAGTTTAGAAGAGAGAGAGAATAACTGCTTGTTATAAACTAAATTACCACAAATGTCAAATTGATTGTCAAAAATCATTTATTTGGAAGTTTAAAAAAAATTTAGGCTATCTTTTAAAACAGCTGAAATAACTAGACTTTTGATGTTTATTTAATGATTGAAATATTAATGTTAATACAAATACATCTATATACATAGCCACTACTATTTTTAAAAATCCAAAAATATAAGTTTGTTATTTTATGTCTGCAGTTTTCTAAGCATTTCCTATTGTCGTTGCAGTATATAAAAATTGTTACAATTAAAACTAAACTGATTAAAATGCATTATGAAATTATACCATTTTTTAAAGCAACTAATTTGGTTTTTAGTTCCTCTAAATTCTTAAAGAGCTTTGGAGATTACTAATACTTTTTGAAACTCACTTTTAATTTCTACAATTATGATAATTTTTGAAAACATCATTTTTATATATACGAGTTTTTTTTTTTTATATACAGAATCGGCTTTACTATAAAATGAATCCAAACAAATTTAAGTATTCCAAAAGATTTTTTGGTATTAAAAAAAGGATCACTATTACCTTATTGAAACAAATGACACAGTATAATATCTCCGATAAAATTTAGAAACTAAATATTGAAATACTGATACAAGTATATTTCATTTTTCTATATTCTCTAAACAAAATTTTTAAAAATATCTTAAATTTTTTTTTCACAAGTGCAAATTTTTCAGATCTCAAATTTAACAAATCAAAATTTTTCTATTTATGTAAAGAAATTTAAATTTTTTTATTACGTTAAAATTATTTGTTTCATTTATAAATAATATGTATATTTAAAGCCATATACTAACAAAAAGCTTTTTTTTATTTAGTTTGATAAATGAGAATTTGATTTAATGAAACTTAAACGTAATGCTGAAATTACTGTAAGAGTTTTTAATGAAATCTATTCTTTATTAAGGTAAAATTTTTTAATTAATACAGATAGACTTACTAGTTTTTTTTTTTTTGGCTCATTTTTTATAAGATAAACTTTAAACCATAATCAAAGTGTAACATGAAGTTATTTATAACATGCTTGTATAATAACTTTAGACATATTTCAGAAGCTACTTTACACTCCTTTTATATTTTCATACCTATCTCATTTCTCCACAGGGGGTGTAGTGTAACAGGCCTCCTCATGGTACACCCTGGGTAATGCTAAATCTGCTTTCTCTTGCATACTTCCCATCTTTATTGGACTGCAAGACGTATTATGCAAGAAAGAGCCAACACAAGGACGTAATTTATAAAAAAAATTTCTCCACATTTTACTATTAATTCCATTTTTATCTCTTTAACCTAGCTTTATCAAGCTCTTTTAATATAGCACTTGAAAACTCTTGAAAATTCCAATACCTCTTTTTAAGCTATCAGTAATATTAATATACTTTTCTTCAATTAAATAAAACTTTTTCATATAAGCTTTTTTTATAAAAATATAAAGTTACTTGCAAAAAATGAAATCTTCACAGTAGCAATTTATTTTGGTAAACAAGACATTACAAAATAGGACTGATATTTAGTGCTGATTATCAAGAATTAAAGAGAAAATTTGCCATAGGAAATTTTTGTCCCAAATCCCCAAAGTACAGTAGAATGCACCCATTACCTCTTTCAAAGGAATTTTAATTAAAATTCAAAAACCTACAAATAATTTTTTACAAAGTAAAAACAGAAAAAAAAGAGAAAATTTCATAAGCAAAACAAGAAAATAAAACAATCTTATAGAGGATAAAAAAATCAGGTCCAAAAAAAAAAAAAAAAAAAAAAAAAACATCTATCATGCATGCATGTTCTAGTTAAATTTAAAATTGGAAACCAAAGCATTAATACCATTTTAAACAGAATTATTAATGAAAGTACAGAAAAAAAGTATTACATAAATTATAAATGACAAAATTACACATGCAGATCAATTAACAGCTTTTGAAAAAATAGCAACACATAACAATAAACACACATATTTTAAATATATATATATGTGTGTGTAATGTAACATTGTCCCAGAATATTGTTAAAATTGATATATTAATAGTATTTCACTATTAATTAAAAAATATATGCAGGTGTATATTTAATTTACAATGTTTCATGAATAATTCAGAATGGAATATAAATCAATCATGACAATCAGAACTATTTTTCTCCAACTTTTTTAGATAACAATAAATAAAATTCAAAATACTTTCACAATAAAGCTATAAATATATTCTAAAATTTATTTTTGAGTAAAATCTTTTAAGTTAATATAATCATTTAAATAGTTTTAAATTATTAATCACTTTTTTAAATATTCAAAAACTTACTAACACATAATTCTTATAATAAATTTGTTTATTAGCATATTGTGATGAACTATTGGTTACTTGCAAATTACTAAATGGTAAAAAGTTCTAAATGCAATGGTATATAGTCCTAACAAGCATTTAATTTCTTCAAATTTCGAACTATGCATGGTTTCTAGGTTTAAAAAAGTACTTTTATTAAAACTCTTTAAATAAATGTGGATAATGCTTGCATTTCTTAATTCATGAATCAGACACTATAAATGAACTTCTAATATTCATTTTTCTATTATTCTAAAAGATCCAATAGTTAGAGAATTTTGGGAACTTGAAACATAGGGCCCTACAATACTGTCTGTAATAAGAAATATTTTCCATAACAAAAGGAAATTTCTTTTTCTAGATCTAATATTATACATATTATACAGATCATATATATATCTCTATAATACTAGATCTAGAAAAAGAAATTTCCTTATTTATATATACACACACATTGGATATATGTGCAAGTTAAGATTTAAAGAATTTTTGTCAATTGTTCGACAAAATTAACCATTTTTAATAGATAATAGAGCAGTTACTTGCTATTGTAATCAATACAATTTATATTATACATATTGCAAAGGAAAATATGGACAGAATACTATTATACATCGAAGTTATCCAGTATGGTACTCTTAAAATCTACTTTGAAACGACAGAAGTGGCCTTAAAGTAGGAGGGAGAGTAAACAAGTACCATGAATAACCTATACAAATGTACATCTAACCATATAATACAGACATGTTTGGAACAAATTCTTTTAAGCACTATAAAGGGTTATTTTTATTGTGATGAACAAGGGAATTTCACCAGTTTCTTAGTGATTAATACACCAATTCAAGTTGTGAATACCCTGCTAATGGTTAAATAGACCAAGTAAAGCTGCCCTTGAGAAACACAGCAAAATCTTACATTTTTTATCTTCTTTCTATACAGAAATTATATGGCTAGAAAAAATATCAAAAAAATAAAGGTATACATATCACGTCCTAGTAGAAGAGCTGTATACATTTGGGAATAGATTCCCAAGAAACAGTCGAAACACCAATTTTGTTTCTGTTACTAAAGTGAAGTTGAAACCAGGCAGATCTCAGTAAAACACAAAGTTTTCTCTGAACTCAGAAAGGTTTGAAAATAAATAACATTAACCAAACCCAAATGCTAAGATTTTACAAAAATTAGATAGAACAATGAAATTAGTTAGAGGTTCCAGCTTCTTTTTGTCACAACTACTTTAAAGAAACCTAGCCACAACAATCCCGTTTGGGTATTTCGTTTATACTTCTAAATGACAAAACATGATGCTAGATTTAGCAGGGATGATACAGCTCAACATGCATTTGACACTTTGAAAAACTGTTGATTTAGAACCTCATTTAAAACTCCTGGATTTTTCAACAGAATTTACATAAAGTACTGGCAGTTCAAAATATACATTACGAGCTCTGTTCTATACCAAAATGACGAAAATGTCTTTCCACATCCTGTTGTTTCCAGTAAAAAACTAAAAGATGTGGAAATTGAAAATAGCACAGTAGAAAAAGAGATGCTCGGCACGGTATTCCACATTACCCACCTCTAACAATATTTGAACGGGAAAAATTTATCATGTATTGTGATCAAACAAGTCTTTTCTTTGAACTCAAAGAGCGATATCCAACTTCTGAAATAGCTTGGTGGATAATGACTATGCAACAATATGACTATACCACTGAACATAAGTCAGGAAAATTAGGTATAAAAATATAAAAGAGGATTACCTGCTTAGGGGTGTAACAATAGATGTAATAGCTTCCAATAGGCTAAACTGAGTATTACGGCCTCACCTCGTAAAGCTCAGAAGGTTGCCACGGTCTCAGAAAAAAAATTTGGCGATTATTTTTCCTCGCCAAAAAATCACCAAAAGCGATTAGTCGCCAAATGTGCCACTATGCATATCGTCCGAATATCCTAGAAACGCTAGCCATTTTTATTTTAGATTTTTTTTTATCGGCTGTAAAGCGCGGTAATTTAAATCATGTTTTTTCATATTAATATTTTATTTCACTTTGGATGTAGCGTGGAATATAAATATTTACTTTAATATAC
The DNA here is from genome assembly GCA_030067965.1 of Latrodectus elegans. NCBI lineage: Eukaryota > Metazoa > Arthropoda > Arachnida > Araneae > Theridiidae > Latrodectus > Latrodectus elegans. The sequence continues at coordinate 40,273,187 of CM057817.1, read as the reverse complement.
ACATTTTTTGATTTCGGTTTGGATATAAACCCGGAATTTCAATCCTATCTATTTGTTTTATTTCGCTGTGTGGATATATTAATGAAATTTCAATAATGTCTTTTATATTCATTTAGTATTTTGCTGAGAATATAGTGAAGGAATTTCAATCTTGTCTTTTATATTAGTTTTGTTTTTTGCTGTGGATATAGCGCCGGATTTTCAATCCCGTCTTTTACATTCAATATTGATTTTGCTATGCATGTAGAGCGGCGGATGAAAAATGTAGGTAAGAATTTTATTTTATTTTCTGCAGGCATGCTGAATTCCTAGAAGTGTATGTATTTAAATTTCCAATATTAACAAAACTATAAAATCTATGCTCTAAAATTATTCTAGATTTGTTTACTTTTATGTAGTAATGATTTGTAACATTCTGTGTTTAATAGCTGAAATTCAATTTGTTTTTAACTAACTATTATTATATGTAATTATTTTTGCTAATTTATTTACTTAATTTTAATCCTGAAATATTTTTAAATAGAATTTTAAATCAATTCTTATTACGATTACTGTTTTCTTGATTGCGGTTAGGCTTAGCGATTTGAAATATGGGGTAAAATCCGCTTTAATTACATGGTTGTTGTTATTTTCTTAATTAGTTTTAAGGGAGGGAAGGGGGAATTTCTAGTCGGGTCAAACCCCTGCCGTTTTTCTGCCCCAATTACAGATCGATTGGCACTCTTTTTAGGTTGCCAATTAATTTCCAAAACACCCGTCTCAGGCACTTGGCGGAAAAAAATTTCGCAAAGGTGAGACCATAATACTCAGTTTTACCCAAAATTGTTTTTTGAAATTGTTGTTTCAATGTACACCAAAAAGTGCTTCTAAACATCGTAGTGACACCAAAGATAAATCAATAGTATCCTTAACTTTAGAATCAGAAATAATGTGTCATGATTTCCCAATAGCAATCCATAAAGGATTTCAAGACTGCACAGAATTATTGAAATTTTTTATGGTGTAATATGCATAAACATGTTTTAAACAATGTTAAATCATGTCCTTCATGTGTTGAAAAGAGAGGTCATAAGCCAGAAAATTTAGCCCCATTACACCACGTTCTAGTCACTCAATGACCAATAGAATACATAGTTATTGATGGCCTGGATCCACTTTCCATAACTTATTCAGGAAATCTGTATATCTTGGTGACTTCATATTATTTTACACACGATATAAAAAGTGAAGCCATCGTTAGAGTATTAGAAGATTTTATAAGTCAACATGGTGTACCTTCTCGTCTACTTTCCAATACAGGCTATAACGTTATCTCAAAACCCATATCTGAAGTGAATTCCTAATTAGGTACTACTGCTTCATATCATCCTTTGAATGATGGAATGGTAGAAAAACTCAACTTTAATTAAGTAAATTCAACTAAAACTGACTGGGACCAGCATATAATTTTTGCTTTGCTAGCTCATAGTTCAAATCGCTTTATATAATTTTTTGAAGAATTAATTTGGCAAGGAATAAATCACTTAAATTTTACCAGGTTTATTGATTTTCGGGACTTTGCAAACTATGCAAAATAATACTCAGTTTAGCCGTTAATGAATACAAGATATAAAAGAATAACAATTGAATGTTCCTTATATAATTGAATACAGATCAAATTTCCATTTTATTCATTAAAAAAAATTTTAATGTAGCTGTGTCCAGAAAATAGAAAACTGCAGTTTATATAAAAAAAAAAAAACATGACTTTTTACTCATATATACCAATATAACACAATAGCTAAAAGAAATTAATTTCAAAGTTAAAACAAATGCAAGAACATTTTTTAAACATATTTCCTTTTTAAAATATGCATTTTATAACTATAAAAAAAAAGATACAACTCCATTTTTGTATAGATTATAAGAAAAACAATGCAGTGATCGTGTAAACCAAAAGCAATGGAAAATTTAAGTGGTGATCATATAGTTTTAACTACTCAAAAATTTACCAAATCAGCGGACAAATATGTTGCTATTTTTTCTATAAGCCAGATAAAGATTATTATATTCTTTCATCACTTTTTCTTGGACAATTACTTAAATTTTAATAAAATATAATATTTAAAAAACAATGAAAATTTAAAACAGAGATTAATATTGAAGACGAAAGTATTTAGAAACATTAATGAAATATATAAAATTATATATAGAACAACAAACAGTTATATTATTATGATTAAAAGAACTTTAATAAATATGAGAGTTAAATAAATAAACAAAAGTTACAAATACTAGATGAAAATTACCCATTTGCAAATTAAGATTTAAAAGTTATAAATAAATAGAAAAGTAAGAGCAATTACTTTTTAACAGTAATTACTTATATATTTTTCTTTTAATTCCAAATGCACTATAATAATATATACGGCAGCACATAAGTGGAATATTTAATGAAAACATTATCAATACTCACAAAAACACAGTATCATCTTTCAGAAACAATGCATTAGCATGATTGAATTTAACTGTTCCACAGAAGACTGTCTAAGGGGTATGTAGACTAATAGGGATAAGTATCAATAACAACAAAAGATGGGTTTAACATGTTGGAATAATAAAATAAATCAGAGCAAATGGGTAGTTTTCCGTCAAGTTTATTTCAAGAAGAAAATTAAGCTTTTCAACCTCAAGCAAAAGAATCATGTTATGAAAATAAATAACATTATATTCTATTACAGATTTAGAAAAATGACTTAAAAAAATTAGTTTTCCTACTTTTCATTTTAGAAGCGATGAAATTAACTTGATGGCGTAATTCCTTTTCAATGCGGCCAATATACCGATTGACGTTAAAATATGGAATGTTCTGTAGATTAACCAATTTTCCACAAGTTGTAAGAGCTATTTTGACTTCTTCTGAATACTCTAAGTCATATAAGCCTATTTCACTTTCACGATTTTGATAGTTTGCTATTAGATATGCAAAGCCTATCTCATTTACATCAGGCAAAATGGCGGAATATTCCACATTAAGTCGTATAAAAAATTTAACGGGCAGCTTTGGATTTCCAGGCACATAAATTTCTATATTATCTTCATTGAAATTTTCGGTCTCGAATAAAGATAAGAATTCATAGTACAATTCAGGATACTCTTCTAAATCATCCATATGCTTTTTCTTATAAAAAGTTAATATTTCTTTCAAGGCTTTGTATAAGCCATCACTTTTACGGGCATCCCACTCACGGAGACTTTCTATGTCTTCGAGAGTAAAAAAGAATTTTTCATCTGGAAACACAAAATCAGGCGGACATTCTGGATCAGTCATTTGGAAAACAACTATGCATTCAACGGTCTTGCCAGCATATTGAATCGATACAGTAAATCTGTCACAGTTACCATTTTTAATATAGGTATTGCAGGAGGTTTCAGGATTTTTTATAACGACCTTTTTAGGACCTATTCCGATTCGCCTTTTCTTTAAATCTTCCACTTGATTAAGTACATGAGGAGGAAAACACGTTAAATCTTCCATATTTAATCCAGCAAGAAAAGTCGCAGATTATAACGAAATTACTAGTATTAACTGACAGCTTCAGAATATCCCAAACCGCGTTTTTTTTGCAGAATGTTGCCAAATATATTTTACCGAATTAATATTCTCACATTTTTTAACGAACTCTTCATTTTTAGATGGCACTGCAATGACTAGTCACGTGACAAATTCCAAACTAGACAGCTTGTAAATTTTATTCTATGCATTAGCGCTTGAATTTTGCGTTTGTGACATATTTGCGTTTGTGACGCTAACTCCATATTTTTACTTACTCACATATTATTTATATAATATATTTACAACAGTATCATAAATTTATGCGATATCTTATTCTATAATGAATAACCCTTTGAATATTTATTTTTCACGAAATGTTCAATATTTGAGTGTGATGAACGATTTTCTCAAATGTGTAGAAAAGTAGCATATGAACAGCAACTATAATATTCCTTTCCACATTTTTGTTAATACAATTTAATAAAAATGAGAAAAGAAAATGTATTATGGCAGGAGAACTTTTTTTTAACAGAGTTGTTTTTTGATGAAATGATTGAAGACAATGAAGCATTCTATACTGCTTCATTGCCTTCAATCAGTCAGCTAGTCTCAGTAAATTTACTAACTTATAAACGTACTGTTGTTATCACAATGAATGATATGTTCTTAACATCTGAAGAAGTTTTTAAATTGTGTTTGTTAATTTTTATGGCTAAAATTGTTTTCAATATATCAGTTTATATTGAATTAACAGTTGATATTTATTTACTTAATGTAGATAATTATAAATTATATTTTGGAGATACTGCAAAAAACTCTGAACCAAACCAGAGTGTTTGTTCTCTATATTAAGAGCTGTTGAATTTTTAACCTGCAGATAGCAGACGTAAGAGAAAATTCAGGCTTCAAGCCTCCCATACAACCACACACGTCTATTAGACGTCTTTTAACGATCCATAGAGTCCAAAAGCCGTCTTGGATACCTTTAGGGTGTCATAATGACGTCCATGGTAAAATGTGAACTGGATGGTCTTTTGTCGACTACTTATGAGCGTCGGATTGACATCTATGATGCATGAGTTTTGGAGTATTAACATTTGGATCTGTAGTAGACGTAATATATATGTCCGTGATAGATGTAATTTGGACGTCCATGGAGGATGTGCTTAAGACAATCATAATGGAAGTTATCTGTGCACATATTAAAAGTAAATAATTAACTGCAGCTGTAATTTTTGGTTTATTGCTACCATAATTTTAAATTATCGTTTGCCTTACAATCTACATTCGTTTATTGCTACATTAAGAAGTGTTTATCGAAGTATGTTTAAAAGTAATTGCCTTCTTTTTATTGTTTCATATTTTAGTATTTTAAAATAACATATTTTTATTACAAAGAAGTCATAATAGAAATAAGATTTAAAAACTGAATATTGTTGTTTAAGAATAAAAAACCTACCTGGTTTAAGTGCATTTTTACTTTATAGAAATTATATTTGTAACTATATTAAATTAACGTTAAAAAATACATATTGCTTTTATTTATAAAATATAATTGATAGAAGTATGTAATTTTTTTTTATATCATTAAACTTTCCAGTTATTTATGGGTTAAAAAATGCAAACATTGCAATTAGGATGAAAATTGCTAGAAGAAAACTTAATATACCACACTATAATTTTCTTAAATAAAAACTATTTCTATATCCTGCAATTCAAAATATTTTTCTCTCCAAATTTACTTACATTTATTATTATTATTTTGTCAAACAAAGACTTATTTCTTGATTTCAACAAGACAAATATCAATCAATATTAGGATTTGATTCAAATTTATAAAATTTATTTTTAGGATAGTCTTAATTTTAAAATTTAAAGTTTATTTAAAATACATTTTAGTGTTGAATTAAAAATCGGGGTATTTTTTATTGAATATCAAATTTTAAATCCACCTTTCAAGATTTTACTTCTAAGGAAGAAAAAATTATCTAACCCAATTATTTTAATGTATGCTGGACCAAAAATTAAATGAAGATCAATTGAAATGTATACTTGAAAATTAATTTTATATTTTGTAGTTTAAATGAGAGGTATGTTTATTTCCTATACCAGATTTGAAATTCTTACTTTCCTGGAGAATCTTCTGGAAGATTTAAATTTGTGGTTTACAAAAGGTTCTAGAATTTGAAGTACTGAATCATGGTAAGCATTTATTTATTTTAATTAAAAAAGATGTTTATGATTATGTAAAAGGATTTAGTATGAATTGCTTACATATTCATTGATTTAGCATTTAGAATGTGAATGTGTGTGATCTGCGAAAATGTGATTTTCTCTAAGATGTTGTGTACACTTAATATCCAAGGTGTTCTGTATGATATGTGTATGTATGTACTCTTGAATTGTAAGCAAAATTTCCTACTTCCATAATGCTTGTAATGCTGGATATTTAGTATTATTATTTTGTTTAATACTCTTACAAAAACTCTCTGATCATAATATCTTCAAAATAAATTACTTTTTAATTACACTTTATACATCTAAGTAAATTAATACATAATAATGCTCATTTTCAGGGGGAAAAAATCCTAAATTTTAATAGCAAATGAAACTCTTAATACATTGATTTCTTTTCTACTAAAGTTAATTTTAAATCGATATAGTTAAAACCTTCTTGTATGAGAAAAATTTAGTTTATTGTAAAAAATGAAATTTGTAACTTACTGAAATTTCTGAATTCCAAACCATTTGCTTGTTTGTGTATATCATGAAAGGAAATTAAGAACTTATGCTCTCAGTAAAATTAAAAACAAAATGCTTACGTAACCAGAGCAATGAACAAAGTTTCTGGAATGAATAATATATGCGTATTTCCATTCAAATTTTGTTGATTAATTTGATTTGATGAATGATGCTCTGATTTAGTTTTAAACAGAAATATCAATATTCTTCTATTTTTATTTGTATTCCTTTAAAGTTATTTTATTGTAATTCACTTTTCAACAGATTTCAAAGACTTTACCGGCAAAAATAAACTGAATAGCATCTACGTTTCACCCAAAAACCTTACTTTTAGTTCTCTTAAGTATTTGTCTTCCTCATTGATCTAATTTGAATATTATTAAAAAAGATGTGCACATTTAATCACAGTAAATATCATTTATTTATTAAAAGTTGATTGGAAATTTATTTTTTCTGTAGTAAGTGTTTCATATTCTTTTCTTCTATACATGAAAAATTGCTTATTATGGACTGAATCTAATTTCAAATAAATTAAAAAATTATGTGTTTTATAAATAGTTAGCTTTTTATATTTATAATTTAAAATTTTTTTTTATCGTGTTATGTTTTAATTACTTTGGTTGATAAAGTTGAATTGTATTTTTAGAGATAAAATGTACCTCATTCATAAATTCTAAATTTTATTTTCCTTTTTAGTTAAATGAGAATAACAAATTTATATACCTGAGGATGAAATTAAATTTAAAATAAGCAAATTGAAAATTTTTTTTTATTTTTCTGTATTATTTGAACTTATTTGGATCTAATGTAGATGAAAAGAAAATAAATCTTTTAAAGGAATAAAAACATGGTAATTTGATAAAATAATAAAAATGTTTTATCAAAACATTTAATGTATCCCTTAGTAAATAACATTTCTGTTTATGTTGAGCATTAATATGTAAATTCAATTCTCTATTTGATTACTTTATTTCTGTTCTTTTAATTGTAATGTTAACTTTTATCCATTAATCTAACTCTTGTTTTGCTAATTTGTAGATTCATTACAAATTTTAAACATTTTGTAATTTCAGTTATTTAATCAATTACAAAGGGTAAAAGATTAAATAGTATATTTTTCAAAGAAGTCAGTATCAAAGGTTTAGCATATATGCAATTAAAAAGATAGACATTTCTAAAATTGGTATTATGGTATTTGACGTACGTGTACTGGATTAGAGTACATCCACCTGATGATGAGTTATTGATGTTCTGGACGAAATTGTGTCGTATGGGACTGTTATTATGCTATAGTTGATTTGATATTGTATTGTTTAAATAGTCATTTTTTTATAAATGCTTTTTTAAATGTAGGAATATAGATTTATTTTCCTAAAACTTACGTGAATTTTATTCTGTAAATAATAATTTATTTATTTTTTTTATTTTATTATTATGACTATATAATGTATGCATGCTGCAAAAAATAATAATATAGTTTCAATTTTAAATTATAAAATATTTATATTTGTTTTGTTTCAATGCTACTTTTTAAGTTTGTCTGGGTGAACTTCTTCCAGGAATTGCACCATAAGAATCATGAAAAAAATTTGACCAATGAACTTGCATCTAAGTTCAGCTATTTACTACTAGGGATAAGACATCCTTAATTGGACCAAATATGAAGCAGTTAGTTTTTGGTAAGTGCAATGTTTAAATAAGCATGCCATTGAAAGATTTCTTTTGTAGAAATGATGGGAAAATAAGTAGTGTGCATTTGCTGGAGCTGGCGCAGTAACGCTTAGACCATAAGCCCTCCCCCATAAAATTTGCACCCACTTTTTAAACCAATGGTCCAAAAAAACCCCGCCTACTTTTAGAGAGTAATGGCCCTATTTTAGCCACTAAAATCGAAACCACTTTTAGAAATTAATTGTATAAAAAAACGCCATAATTTTTCCACCCCTTTTAAAAAACAATGGATCGCATTACAACTCCACCCACTTTATAAAAGTAATGGCTCATACCAATTTTATAAAACAATGGTTTAAAACTCGCTATTACCAACACCCCCTAGATACAAGGCCTGCGTGCTGATTTTGTGACGTCACTGTAGTAGTTGAGTGGAAAAACGGAACTAGCTTACAACGGATACATTCAGTGATAGTGTGAAGCGAACTTTGTAAAATATATTTAATTTTTTAACTCTGAGAATCTTTATTAAAGATTCTTCACATGTCATGTCTAAATTTTGTTTCATGTATTAGATTTTAATTAAAAGAAATATGTTATTTATAGATAAATGTATATATATCACTTATGTTTTCTAACATAAATTTTTCATATCAATACTACTATTATTAGCTATCTATTATACTATGTCATTTAATTGTAATATGTCAAACCTGCTAGAGTAAAAAGTGTACCCTTTTAATGATTTATAATAACTTTTAAACATTCTAAAAATCATGAAACTATTTTAGTTCTTGTTTTATAGAAATGAGGAATATGAAAGATAAAATGGTTTCAATAATGTTTATTATACAGGTATAATCAACTTTTCAATATAATATTCCCCAAGAACAAATTATATAATTTTGGTTTTAATATATAATATATTAGGAAGTTTTAAATATAATACTTGCACTAGAGTGTAATAATACAAATAATTTAATTTAATTTATTTGAAAAGTTGTGAAAAACCATGAAATGGAAAAATGAAAACAACACTGGTGAAGATAATACTTTTATTAATCAATATATACACACCAAAAAATAGAAATGCAATTTATGTAATTTTTTTTAAACTTTATTGAAGCTGTGGACAAAAATTTATTTAAATCAACTTTTCAATATAATATTCCCCAAGAACAAATTATATAATTTTGGTTTTAATATATAATATATTAGGAAGTTTTAAATATAATACTTGCACTAGAGTGTAATAATACAAATAATTTAATTTAATTTATTTGAAAAGTTGTGAAAAACCATGAAATGGAAAAATGAAAACAACACAGGTGAAGATAATACTTTTATTAATCAATATATACACACCAAAAAATAGAAATGCAAATTATGTAATTTTTTTTAAACTTTATTGAAGCTGTGGACAAAAATTTTACATACACGCAGTTTGCTTTCAGTTTCATATATTTGTCGTTTAGAAATGTTATACTGAGAACCTGCCATTGCTCAATACTGGCCAAAGCTAGACTCTAATTTATCAGTCTGGATCTTTCCAGGCAATACGTATGACATTTTAAACTCAGTAACACAATACTGTGTGATACCAACTGTAGCTTCTGTTGTTAATAACAAAGCAGAATGCGTTTCTCTAGTTAACATACCACTATCTGAATTCATTTTCCCCTATCTGTCCAACCAAAACATAAACTTATGCAAAAAATAATATTTTTCATCATTTTCGGCAGAAGTTAAAGTTTAACACATAGCATTACGCTTACGTTTACCTTTTCCAGGAGATTTCACACTAACTATGTCCCACCAAGTACAAAAAATATTTAAAAAATTAGAAGTCTCTTTGGAATGAAGAAGATCATGCTTAGGGCCAAATTCTTGTAAGCCTTTAACAACATTAGCATTAAATATTTTTAATGCTAATTTTACATTCTGGCGTTCAAGATTTGTGGGCTATAAAGCTTTTCTCGTCAATCCATAACCGAATTTCAATAGATTGCTGGATTCTATTTCGTATATTTTACAAATAGATCCAAAACTAGCAGTTTGAAATTGCTCATTCTCAGAGTCAAATTGAGGATAATACATATTTTGCCCATTTTTCTTATTGATCCAGTTATTTCTTACACATTTAATCAAATGAACTGAATCAATTGCCAAAAATAAGGGGCGTGAATTATCAACAGGATGAGGATAAACACTGCTTAGCATAGGAGGACAGCAGAAATTCGTCATAGCTTTTCTATTTATGGCATTATTATCAGTAACTACAGCAATAACTTTATAGCCTGTATTTTCTAAGCCAATGATAACTGTTTTGAGAAAACTAAACAAATTTTCTGCTGTCATATTATTGGCAGAAACAATATGAACAACTCCTTTGAATGAAGACAAGATACTCTGTATCATGAAGACACGAGCACTAGAAGCCAATGCTTTATTGTTATAGGACATGCCAACAATATTTCCTCCTTTATAATCAAGGAAGGGTTGAATGTAGATTTCATCAACCATCAGCAAAACAGTTCGTTGATCCTCTTCAAGTGACGATATCATTTGTTTAGCATATAACAAGAATTATGAGTTTTGTAGTTCATATTCTGGTGCCATGTGTGACTTTGCACTAATTTTGTGAATAGTACTTGGGTCTGGCAATATTAAATTACCAGACTGTCTTAAGAACTTGTACGCTTGAGGTGATATATAAAACAACAATGAAGAAAATATTAACATATTTGTAGAATAACGAAATTTTTCTGGCTTATTGGAAAATATTTTGAGTTGTTCAGAAATAAATTCAATTTGAGTGATTTGATGCTCCTCCAACTTTTCCTTTAATGAACACAACAATGATTCAATAAGTTCAACATGACAGTTTCCATCATCTGAACTATTTTTTTGTGCTTTCAATTTATTTAATAAATTGAAAATACTGTTTATATTACCAACTGTAATAGGTAATTTTACCCCTTCACATTTTGGTAATACATGACCTTTATATGATATATATAATTCCAAATTTTCTTTTATTATTACAGAATATAAAACTTGTGGTACATCATCATCAGAAAACATAAGAAAAATAATCTTATTACTTACTTTACCAAGGTTAATCCACTGTTCTGGCATTTGATGAATTGATAGGATGTTTATCAGTTCCGACAAATTACCAAAATTCTGTTCCTCATCATATTTTTTAGCAGAAAGCTTACTTTCTTCATATGCCTGAGCAAGCATTTTTACTTCCAATTTTTTTCTTTTCGCAGATGGACTTTCTCGCTCAGGCACATTCCTACTGAGGGGACAATTTGAAAAAATTGTTGGAACTGCAGTTGGTACTAACCTTGGTCTCAAAAAAGAGCTGATGATGGTTTTTCCAGTTTTAGAGTCAAAAACACTCTCCTCTCTAATGATATCTGAAGCCTTAAAATGAATTTCACAAACCTAAAAATTAAATAAATATATGTATATATATATATATATATATATATATATATATATATATATATATATATATATATATATATTTATATATATATATATATATATATATATATATATATATATATATATATTGCAAACATCATACTTATCTTCATTTAACATTTCAGTTCAATGTTAGCAGTTAGACTTACCCTAGAGTTATCAGTTATTTTTAAATTTTTTCTTGGAATGGCTTGAGCCCCTTTTTCTCGGAGCACCAGATCCTGGGGAAACTTAAAAACATATTTCTTGTTTTCAGGAGTGTAGTTTCCACGGCAATTTGGAACACAGCAAGAATATGGCATCTATAAGTAAAAAAATATGTATAAATAAATAAAATTATTGGTTTTTAAGTGAATAATATTATTATACTTTATTAATGCATTAGAATTAGGAATTAATTAATTTATACTTCAAGCTTATACATTTTTCATAAAATATATTTTTACAGTTTCTAAGTAAAGTAATGAGTTAGATAATTGAAGTTTACAAGCACACAAGTTAATGAACAATAAAAATAAATCCTCAAGAATAATTTTAAATGTAGGACTTAATACTAATATTTTTATTTAATAAAATGAAGTTTATATTATGCTCAGTTATTCATTGGATCATAAAGCAAAAATTAAAATCTAAAGATAATATAAATGATTTAGTTTTAAATTAAATATTTTTGAATCATTATTTACGGATTATTATTAAATTTATAAATATATTAGTTCATCACAAACAATTTAAAGTTTACATGCTATTTGTATAGTATCATTATTACATTTATATTAACTTATCGTAAGCCATCACGACCGGATCATACAGAATACAAAATCAATATATGTCAAAAGATACAGTTAAATAGTACGAATTTTTAAGTGATAACGATTTTCCACATAAATGATCAGTTAATTAGCACAATCAACATTCATTTTAAAATAAATATAAGTAATCAGAATGATCAACTTACTTTTATTTATTGAATTAATCCTATTATCAACACAAAAAGCACAGTACAACAGGTTGTTTTCCTAGTAGAGTAATGGCGATCGCCGGTTTTCTCTTCACCACCGCTCAACTACTAGAGTGACGTCACGACCCTTTTTCTTTTCAGCCAACAGGCCCTGTATCTAGGAGGTGTTGCTATTACCCACTTTTAAAAAGTCTATTTTATAATCCCCGAAAAGTCACTGAGACGGCAAGGATACCCACTTCGGTGAGCACCCCCTTTTTCTCAGATGTTACGCCATCTTTTAAAAACAATAACCTTATTAAAACCCCACCCACTTTTAAAAAGTAATGGGGAATATTTGCCTATATTAATTTCAAAAAATAACAGTCTTCCAATCCACTTTTTATAACCCCCATAGAAATAGTAACCACTTTTAGAAAAGTCATCCGAAATGCCCCCTTCGGTGAGCACAGCCTTTTTCTCAGAGGCACGCCCTCTTATTAAACAATGGTTACAAAAGCTGTCTTAAAAAGGAAACAAATGTATATACTAGAGAGATATTTTAAGTATTTAAAGACAACTGTATAAACAAAAAAAAATGGAAATGAATAAAAAGAAAACCCATTTGATTAAGGTATACACTCGCATCTCATTAATTTATAGCTTTCGAGGAGAACTTCAGAAGCTTTAATCAATGATACTTTCATCAATAACCCAGAGTGGAAAGTTAAAATTAATAGAACGCTTAGGAAATTAAGAAGAAAAATTTCAAAAAATAATCGAGCCTTGATGAGAGCTGAAGAAAAAAATTGTTTTATGAATACAAAATAGAAAACTTGCATGTTATCTTATAAAAATTCAATATTTTGAAAATAAGTATTTTTTTTATTTAATATTTGAAAATAATTTTAACTATTAAAAAATATTTTCCCTTTAGGGTTCATGGCTCTATTTTACCCATAAGCTTAATATTAATTAACAACGCAACAGGCTGAGACATTCTTAATTATATATGTTAATGTTAATTAACATATTGGCATTAACATATATATTTAGCATTCTGCAGCCCCTTTTCTGCGTTGGAAAATTATTATTCCTCACTAAAAATTTCTAAACAAAAATAGCAAAATGGCCCGCCAGGTCAGTGATACCAGAAGTGCAGTTCCAACAGTTGTTTACGATACCTAGAACCGTAGTTCAAGTATCATGTAGTTCAAGTATGTTGAGTTGTTTCCCTCCTGCTGTTAAGTTGAGTTGTTTTTTCCTACTGTTAAGTTGAGATGTTTTTTTACTGGTTTTTTAAGTTTTGGTTTCGGTTTTTAAATTTAGTTTTGGTTTTTGAGATTTTGTTTTATGGAATGGCAACGGTATAGATTTGGTGTTTTGGAATGACAACATGTATTGGTAAAACACGTGTTTGTTTTGACCCATCACATGAAACGTTGCCATTTTATAGAATCAAAACTTTCCTGTTGCCAATCAGGAAAATAGAATTTTTTGTGATTTTGAGAGCTTAGTATTCATGAAATGGCAACATTTTAATTTGCGTTTTTAGTCAACACGTGATACTTTTATAAGAGTAATATGTGTATATATGTGTGGCGGTTTTGAGTTGTTAAAAAAAATAGCATGGTTTTTTTAAAATTAAGTTTCAAAGCTATGGCAACACAACTTTAATTATTGTGGAATGGCAACCGAAATGTTGTGTATTTGCTTGGCTTACTATGCGTAGGTTAAATTATTAAAGTAGTGGCGCCATCTATCTGTTCATTTATAAAAACTCTTTTTTTTCAAATTCTAAGATTAAGTAAAAAGAATATAACGAATTGTAATGTGTTCTGGGATCGAACCCCCAATAGTAAAAAGTACTCGTGGCTCATAGATTTTCCGCGCCTTAACCAGATGAGCCACGAGTACTTGTTCGATAAAAGCTTTAATAACTTGAATTTACTACCATTTCAATTAAATTTTAGCTAATATTGTATAAAAATAGCTTTCCTGTGTATAAATGACAGAAGTTTATTCCTTTGAAGCGATTTACGATGGAGATGTTGAAGTTGAAACACCCCTTTACTATGTTAGTAGCAGGACCGACTGGGAGTAGGAAAACCCATTTTATCAAAAAGCTATTGTATTACCGGATGATTCATCCTTATCCAAAAACTGTTTTATGGTGTTACGGAGCATATCAGACTCTCTATGAAGAAATGCGGGACATTCAATTTCATGAAGGATTACCTTCTAATATAAATCTATATTCAGATTCTTTAATTATCCTTGATGATCTTATGAGTGAATTAGGAAGCGATTCCAAATTAACTAAGTTATTCACAAAAGGTTCTCATCATCGTAATATCAGCGTTATTTTCATTGTACAAAATATTTTTCATAAAGGTAAAGAAATTTCTTTAAATTCCCATTATCTGGTATTGTTTAAAAACCCTCGAGATCGATCACAAATCATTCATTTAGGAAGACAATTGTATCCCTCTAAAATAAAGTTTTTTCATGAAAGTTATGAGGATGCTACTTCGAAACCTTATAGTTATTTACTTATCGATCTTAAAAGTGTCACAGAGGATAATTTACGCATGCGCGCGGGTATGTTTCCAGGTGATAAATATTGGGTTTACCAGCCTCGATAAACATTCTCAGCTTTGATATCAAGGGTAAAACATGTCTATCGTTATTGATTTTGAAGGATTCCAACTTGATTCTGGACACTTCATCGTGAAAGAGTTGGCCTATGTAGCTGCCAATAGTATCGGCGTATGGACTTTCCAGCCGCCGTATCCTCATTCTCATCTCATTAATCGCGAAAAAATACAATATTCGTGGGTGACTAGGAATCTTCATCAGATACACTGGAATGAAGGAGAATTACCCTATTGCAAATTGAGGATTATTTTAAATTCTTTGTTTGATTTGTTTCCAGATATTTATGTAAAAGGTTTTGGAAAGACAAAATTTTTAGAATTTTTATCTGGACGCGCGCGAGAATGTTATAACTTGACAGATTTAGGTTGTCCAAAAATTGAAAATTTGATCCCGCTTAACTGTTATTGTCACACTCATGGAATAGATTTTCCACATTGTGCTTTAGTCAAAGCTACTGCGTTTGCTAAATACCTTAAAAACTTATAAAAAGCAACTACTTCTTTCAATGACTTTCATTTACAGTTAAGATGTCAGTCTGCACTGATCAAACATTGACTCTCTTAAAACTGATTAGTAAAAGTAAAAATCCAAAAGTTATTCTCCGAAAGTGTCGTACTAATGTCATTAAAACATTGTGTGAGTGCATAATCATGTTACAAGGAAATATACCTTTGACGAAAAAACAAAAGAGTCAGTTGTCTTCTTACAAACAAAGTTTACGAAAACTTTCCAATAAAAAAATTCCACTTTACAAAAAAAGGAAATTACTAGTACAAAGAGGCGACGGATTTCTCTCCATATTATTACCAGCAGCCATTTCTGTCATAAGTAGTCTCATTCATGGAGCACAGTAAGAAATTTATGCTGATACCAGAAGATCGGCTACAAACGGTAGAGCATTTATCCGAACTGGATCAACGAATGAGAAATGTTCTCCAAAATAAGCATTTAACAGATGATGAAAAGGCAACTTTGTATTTACAAATATTACAAAAATATACAAACTTATCTGTTGAAAGAGAAGTGCCAAAGACAGAAATGAAAAACCATGAAATTGAAGAAAAAGAGATTCCTATTCAATCTACTATCAAGTACGAAGGAAAAGAGATTCCTATTGAATCTACAATCAAGTACGAAGAAAAAGATGAAGATTTAATCAAAAAAACAGTGAATGCAGCACCAAATCGATACAAAGATACCGTCAAAAATATTTTTGAGTTTCTCAAACTTTGTTACGATGGTCCTGAAAAGGAGAGCTTATTTACAAGGGCGAAATATTTCCAGATACCAACATAGCGTTACTTATCGATGACTTATTAAGAAAAAAGAAAAAAGCCCCAAAGGGAAGAAATGAATTTTTAAAAGTTTTATTTGATATTAAATTCCCAGAAAATCTTGATGTGAACAAAAAAGTGTACAGAAAAATTATGAAACCTGTAATGTATGCACGCAGAAATCGATGGATTAAATTTTGATTAATAAAGTATTTAATTGTAAAATGTCTTATGTTATGAATTCTTTTTTTTAATTAATTTTTTAATTGTAGAGAAATAAGTGATAAGAAGAAAGTAAAATACTTTTTTTCATAAAGATTCTTATTTCTTGAATTTATTAAAGGATCGATTAATTATATTCAAAATTATTGAATAAGTCACATATTTCTTTGGAAAATAATGAATTAATACAACATCGTAAAAACATATTGAAATAAAAGAATAAAAAATCAGTCGCAATTTTCCATCAAAAGAATAAGAAATAAATAAGCATATTTTTTTTTTCTTGTTTCAAATTTTTTATTTTCTAAAACTCATTCTTATACCATACTTCTTTTTAACAAATTGAAAAATCTGAAAATCATTTCTTTTGTTTTGGTACAAATTTTGAATAATAGAATACATAGAAATTCCTTGACAGCGTTTTAGTATAAAGTAAATGCAATAATGTCCACATACATTAGATGTTATATTTTGAAAAGTAACAGAATTCCTCAATACATTTGAATACTTGGATACATAGTCTTGAATAAACTTTCCATAGAAGAAAGGTGATTGTCCATAGGAATCAAAGAATTCCAAATTTCCATTTTCGTCTACATATATTGCCATCCAATGTGAACCAGGCTGCGAAGAGTCATCTCGATTCACAACTGCAGCTGAATTAGGGTGGAAAACAGGAATCGCATCAGCAGAAAACACACCCTGATATATTGGTGCAGTAATCTTTTCTTTCGGCAAAATTTTATTTATTTGATACCCGTTCATGATTAATTCCCGAAATCGTACAAAATATATCTTGTTTTGTTTATTTCGATAAGACTCTCAAATTCGGCGAAAACAATAACAGATACAGTATGGTCAAGAGCTTTGCTAAATTTCATTTCTAATCGTAAATTACTGTGTTTGATGAGATTTAAATGTTCTCCATCACATAAATCGGGAGATAAGTCAAATGCGTATAACGTGTAACCTTTAGGATACTCTTCTCTTGATATAAATATACCACGATCTTGCCCCATCTTTTCTGTGCCTAAGAAGAGACTTTGGTAGGCACGAATAAAATTATTCTCTTCAAAATTAATTTCTAATGGATTATGTGGAATTGGTTGACCATCCACGTAGATTCCGATGAAATTTAAATTGAAATGATGAAAATAAAAAGGAGACTTTTTTAGAGTTCCGTGAAATGCTTCATTATCAACACAACCTATGATAATCCGCTTAGGCATTTGACCTACAAATATGCTATCTTGCACGAATGACATGTTTCCTTTCGGAATAGAATAAACCTTGCACAAAACGCGGTTGATTGGATATTTAGCTGTTCCTCCTTTCTCTAATGCCGTTCCGTGTCCTAATATGACTCCAGGACTTACACGGACTTTTCGCACCAGTAGAGATACGTATGCAGCCAATCATATCTACAGTGGCGCTTTCTTTGAAAAAGCAGATCGTTTTTTAAGTCGATCTTCCGAATTTTTATAAAAGAGTTCAGCAGTAAGCTGAGATGTCTTACTATCGTATCCATGATTCAATAGCGTTTCGATGTATGACCGGTATGGATAAGTATTACTTGAGTTAGAAACGAGACGATCATTTAAGGCGATATCAACTTGAGAAAACAAAGAATGTAAAAATAGATCCATGGGTCCAATCTCATCTTCTTTTCCGATCACAGAGTTATCATTCTTTATAATTTTTGCTTTAACATATAGTTGTGTTTGACTGAGATCTATGTAATCCTCTCCACTTCCAGAAATGTAAAATTATACTGGCCATCCATCGAAAATATTTGATAGAGGGTGGAATTCTATCCATTGTCCGCTTTGAATAACAGTTTGTGTTCCAGGTAAATGAAAGAGTTCTAATTCAGACTTCACACATTCGGGGGAATCTTTTAAAAGAAACGTCATCACGGATCAAAAATATCACGTCCTTTCACTTTATTAGTTTTTGATGAAATGATTCTTTTTGAATTTTTGCGTTTTCTTTTATACTTTCCTTTACCCACCATAGATTGAACTTTATCGATAGCTTTCCGAGCTATCTGTTCACCACTTTCCTTGCCTCTTTTCTTCACGGATTCCTTAAAGTTTTGTCCAGATAATACATCCGTTGCAATACGGGATCCAGTTAAAAGCGCTTCTTTTCCTATGTTTTTTGTACCTTTTATTAAAAAAGGTAAAGCTGTTCTAAATAAACGGCGGAATATTCCACCTAAACCCTAACCTCTCTGATAAGAAATTCCTCGATAATAAGGCAAACCAGAACCTGTCTGACTTGCATAATGTTCTTCAAATTTTTTGGGCAGCAAGCATATAGTACGCTCATCTTGAAAACTAATTTATTAATGACTTTTGATGATTGTTCTTCCCGTATTTATACTATTTGCTTCATTCTAAAATGCAAAACCACAATGACTTTTCCTCTCTCGAATGGTACAAAATCCCCTGAATTTAATCGCATTTCTATTTTAATAGTTTGAAATGATTGTCGAATCACCGGTAAATACTGAGGTCTGTCATAATATTGACTAATAACTTCACCATCTACACCTTTCACTCGTACAATTCTCAAAAGGGGTGCTTATATATTACCTACAATCTGTGGAGCTACTATATCCCTGTACACATAAAAAAAGGAAAATTCAGAAGCTGCATCAGCTACAAATTCTCCTTTCATGTTTCCTACAATAACTGTGTTTATTTTGAAAAATAAGATTGGAGCTAATTTTTCCAGGTGGAGAGCAGTTCCTTGAACGGCATTTATTTTAACTCGCTTTGTTGATTTGTTGTAATTCAATGTAAATCTACTCGGGTTTTTTGGTAAAACCCATTGAATAGCTGCGAGAATATCAAATATGGTTTCATAACAGACAGTATCAATTGTTTTCTGTATCAGTTTTCCACCTCCGGTATCATAGTTAAAAGTGTTGTTAAATTCATTAATGTTGAACCATGAATGAGGATAGATTATTTCAGATAAACCGACTTCCCATTTCCCGCTTAAATTAATCGATGTAGGAAGCTGAGTTATAAAATGAGAAATTTTATTATCGGGAAAATATTTCAGAGAGCTGTCAGAAGGTAGCGTCACATAGAAAGACATGTTGCATAATGAATTAATAAAAAGAAAACTATTCTTATTTATAGTTTTTTCAGATCAGTAATCCAAGTATTGATACCCTAAAAACTTTACAAAATATTCTGTTTTGACACCGTTTTTTCTAGTTTTAATCACTTTTTCAACTGGATAAAAACCGGAATCTACAACTTTTTGAAGTTCCTCTTCATAAAATGTTCCATTTATTTCTTCCCCAAGTAAATCTTTCAATTTATAAACTACTGGATTTCTAGGAACAATTTGCTGTACTATGAAAATTTCTCTAGTCCAATTTTGTTCATAGCCTTTTTCGAATCGCAATTTTTGCTTACTTACGCGCACAGTGTCACCTTTTTTCAATTTCGGTGGCTTTGGTTTTAGATTGATGAGGTCTCCATATAAATTGCGCCGCCTTTGGTCTTTATTATTTTTGTTGACTGAAGCAGGGGACATTTTAATACTTCTGATCCATGTATGATTATAACTATAAACCAGTTTATCAATAATATCAATATATTTTTTGGTGTTAAATTCAGTAAAATATTTCCACATTTTAGTTTTTAAAGTGCGATTAAATCTTTCAACAATACTTGCTTTTGTTTGATTTTGAGTAGTAAAAAATTTAATTTTCATTTGTTTTAAATAATTTTGTACTATTTTATTTTTAAATTCGGAACCGGAATCTGACTGAAGTCGAGACGGTTTTCGAAACTTAAAAATAGTTTCTAACGCTAATTTTATAGTCTTTCCTAACTTATCTTTCAATGGAATTGCCCATCCATATTTAGAAAATACATCAATACAGGTAAGTAAATATTTGTAACCTCTATTAAACTTAGCTAAACTTTGCATATCAGCTAAATCTATTTGAAATTGTTGATCAATGTCACTAACTAACACCCTGTTTCTCCGGAATTTGTGACGAATTGGCTTATGCAGAGTGTAAGAATCTTTTTGAGATACCCATCTCTTTATGTCTGAGATTTTAATTTTATCCTTCAAGCCTCGTCTCATCGCATTTATACCACTAAAACTAGCTGTGTGCTCAGGATCTTTGTAAATTCTCTCCATTATACTCACGTGCTTGTATTCAGACTAAAACAATTTATTTAATGTTATAACTTAAATATTAATTTATGATTTGTAGTTCTCTTATAGTTCATGCCAAAATAAATTATTTGAAAAAGTTAAATCTGATTCTTTTAACTTTTTGACCGAATTTCCATCAATATTTTTATTTTATTATAAATACAAAATAAAACATGTTTTTTTTCTTGTAACGCATTAAATAATTCCTGAAAATAAGGAACAAAGAATACGATTTCTTTATTTCCATTCCCACTACAAAAGAAAAAAGCTGGTAACACCTGGTTTTCTTCATTCCTAAGGGGCCTGTGTTCTGTTGTTCTCTTTCACCGATTTCGGTATTCACAAAACAGTTAGAGGGGGCCATTTTTCGATTTGAGACTCCGCTTTAGGACTTTCGTTGCATTTCTAAGCGTACATTGTGTTTTATACCTTTCACATATATATTCAGTTGAATCCCTGTCAGGTTCAATACTTGTTGGAGAACACATCCCATTGTTTCTCACTTCGAAAGCTGCGGCTTTTGCTGACCAGTTAAAGGAAAAATTTCTTTTAAATTGTTAAATCATTCAACTTCGATATGCACTACCATTGTGTTACAGAATCTATTTTTCTCAAATGACAATGCATGCAAAGGTATAGGTTTCCCTGGGAAATTTTCGGACATTAATATTCTTGATTATCGTACTATATTCTGACATTTCCAATAAATAAGAATGTTCTAGAATTTTCGGCTTTGGCTCATTACATTCTGAATTTTTACTGGGTAGCTTCTACAGGTTTAACACCGCCCCTTTTCCTTAAGTCCCAATTAGAATTTCTTTACAGGGATACTACAGCTCAACCCTATTTTTTGAATAACTGAAGTGAAATAAATTCATCATGTGATAGCAATTACCTGGGCTATATAAATGCTAAGAAGGGAAAATGTTCTCATATTGCACTATTAGTAAGAAATTGTGCTCAATTTCTTGATTGTTCAGTTCCCATGAAGAGTGAGACTTTTCTCATGATGAAATGCTAGCAAGGAACATACATGAACGCAGTTCTATTTCTCGAATGTTTGGCACAGTGCAGCCTGAGACCTTTCTCACATTGAAATTATAGTAAAGATCTTATGTGAATTCTGGTCACATAACATCTGACTTGTGGACTGTTTAATACAGAGAAGAATATTTAACTGCAACATTATGTCTCTTGGTGAAGAATGTGGGAAGATATTTTCAACTAAATTTGCCGTAAAACGACATATTCTACAAGTTCATCGTAAGGAGCAAGTTTCTCGCTGTGATCAATGCAATGCAAATTTTACAAGAGAAGCTGATTTAAGGCGTCATTTTGAAGCTGTACACAATTTATCGAAAAGCGTATGTGCGCAATGTGATAAAACGTTTTCTCGCCACGATGCTTTGGTGAGACATATCAAAAATGGTTCGTGTCAGAAAATCAAATTTCCTGATGAAGCAACACGTCACAAGACAAAAACTGACAATGTTGCAGTACCTTCATCATCCCATCTAGATGTGGAACCGAGGCCCAAGAAGAGGAGATATGATATTATAGTTGAAAACACAGCCGGACCGTCATCGTCGTCTTCGAATCAGTGTGGTAGTGGTGGTGGTATATCCCAGCGAGATCATATTTATGAAAAGGAAATTACAAAAAGTGCATTTAGAAGAAAATACAAAACATTCGTATTGGAAAAAAAAAACGAGACTTCAAAGAAATCAGTGAATTTTTGACTGCCAACAAGAACGAAACTTTAGACATCGTTGAAAATGAATTAAATATTCAAAACGGACTGAAAATAAGTATCAGAGTAAGGTGCATTTACAAGAAAATGACTGATAATGGTGAAGAGGTATCAAAAAATGTAGAATTTAAAACTCCGAATAAAATTGTTTTATCAGCAACAGATATCTCAGATTTGTATCAAGAAATGAAGGATAAAATAATTGCTGAAAGTGAGGATTTTCAGGAAAAGGAGTCTGGCTGGGCATTAAGTGAAATTTTGGAGCAAGAGTTGAGGACAAACCACTATTCGCCTTTGAGAGGTTCATCCCATATTGAGCTACCTTCAAGTATCAAAGCGAGGGGAGCAGTTATTAATGCAAAAAATGAAGATCGGCAATGTTTTAAATGGGCAATTTTGTCAGCTCTGTATCCTGTGGAACAAAATGCTGAAAGAGTTTCAAATTACGTCCCTTATGCAGAAACATTCAATTTTGATGGAATAACGAACCCACCTCATTTTTCGGACATAAAAAAATTCAGCAAGTTAAACAATATATCAATTAATGTATATTCTTATGATAAAAATTACAAAATCTACCCATTACTGGTTTGTGATCGTGAGGAAGATAAACATATTGATTTACTGTACATTCAGAAAGATGTTAATGGACATTTTTGTTGGATTAAAAATCTATCCCGTCTCATATCAAAACAGTGTTCGAACAATGAGCATAAAATTTGCATATGCAGACGATGTTTGCAATTTTTTTCGAATAATGATAAATTAAATATTCATAAAGAATTATGTAATGAAAAAAGACCTGCGAGAGTGGAAATGCCTACGGAAGAAGGTAAGCACATTTTATTTAAAAATATACAACATTTAGTTAAAATCCCCTTTGTTATATATGCTGACTTTGAATGTTTAACCGTAAAAACCGATACTTGTCATCCAGATCCGAAATTCCCATTCACAAATGTGTACGAAAAACACGTTCCATTTAGTTTTTGCTATTTCATTTGCTATGAGAATGGGCATTATAAAGATCCTGTTGTTTACAGAGGCTTAGATGCCCCCAAAGTATTTATTAAAATGATTGAACAGGAGGCTTTAATAATCGAAAATATTTATAAAAATAATAAACCTTTAAGACCTCTCACAGTAGAACAAAAAATTAACTATGAAAATGCTACGTCTTGTTACATATGCTCACAACCTTTCACTGTAAACAATGTAAAAGTCCGAGATCATGATCATTTAAACCAAGCATTTCGAGGCGCGTGTTGTAATCTCTCTCATTGTAATTTATCACTAAGAGTTCCGATATTTTTCCACAATCTCTCCGGTTATGATGCACATATTTTCGTCAAAGAATTAGGCTATGATAAAAAGCCTCTATTTTTAATTCCCAACACAGAAGAACGCTATATTTCGTTCAGTAAAAATATTTCTCCTAGGTTCCAGATACGTTTCTTGGACACATTTAAATTTATGGCATCAAGCCTCGATAATTTAATTTCTACCCTATCTCGAGATCAATTTAAGTATATGAATCAAAATTTCGAGCCTGGGAAAATTGATTTACTTTTGATTAAAGGTGTTGTTTCTTATAATTATTTTGATGATATAAAAAAATGCGACGAACCCTCTTTGCCTCAAAGAAATGAATTCTATAATAATTAAATGGTGAAGAAATTAGCGAAGAAGATTATAATCACGCAAAAAAGTTTTTAATGAGTTTAGACTCACTAATCTTGGTGAGTATTGCGATTTGTATGTTAAAACTGACGTACTTTTGTTGGCAGATTTTTTTGAAAACTTTCGGATTATTTGTTTAAAAACGTATAGGTTGGATCCTTGTTGGTATTTTACGGCTCCTTCGTTATCATGGGATGCAATGTTATTGCACACAAACGTAAAAATTGAATTATTAACTGATTATGAAATGTTACTGTTTATTGAGAAGGGAGTCCGTGGAGGAGTTAGTCAATGCAGTAATAGATACTCTTTAGCTAATAATAGATATATGGAGAATTTTGACCCCAAACTGGATGAAAAATATTTGATCTATTTAGACGCTAATAATTTATATGGTTGGGCCATGAGCCAGTATTTGCCTATTGGGGATTTCGCTTGGTGCTCAACTGCAAATATTGATATAGAAAATATCCCCGATAATTCGGATATTGGGTATATATTCGAATTAGATATGGATTACGACATGTCTCTTCACAATACCCACTCAGATTTTCCTCTGGCTCCTATTAATATGGTTCCTCCAAATTGTAAGGAAACAAGACTTATGACAACATTATTACCCAAGAACAAGTATGTAGTTCATTATAAAGTGTTAAAATTATATTTGAAACTCGGGCTTAAAATTACAAAAATACATCGAATATTAAAATTCAAACAATCACCATGGTTAAAACTAACATTGATTTAAATACAAAATTAAGAACAGAAGCAGCAAACGATTTCCATAAAGATTTCTTTAAATTAATGAATAATAGCATTTTCGGAAAAACAATGGAAAATGTGAGAAAGCGATTAGACATAAGATTATGTTCTTCTGAAGAACAAGTTCGGAAATTAATAGCGAAACCTAACTTTGATTACAGGACTATTTTTAATGAAAATTGTATGGCCGTGCATCTAAAAAAACTAAAATAAAATTTTCTAAGCCGATATATGTTGGGATGGCTATCCTCGACATCTCAAAATATTTGATGTATTCCTTTCATTACGAAGAGATGAAAAGGGATTATGGGGAAAATGTACGATTAATGTATACTGACACGGATTCCCTTATTTATGAAGTTAAGACTAAGGATTTTTATGCCAACATGAAATTAAAAATTAACTTATATGACACTTCCGGTTATGGCGTAAATAATAGATTTGATATGCCGTTGACAAATAAAAAAGTATTAGGCAAAATGAAAGACAAAAATAATGGTTGCATCATGACCGAATTTATTGGTTTAAAATCAAAAATGTATGCATATACGACAGAAAATAAATCAGAAAAGCGATTAAAAGGAATAAAAGAACAAGTTTTGAAAAGGCAAATTACTTTTAATGATTATAAAAACTGTTTATTTAATAACAATGAGTTATACGTCAACATGAATTTAATACGATCCAAAAATCATGATTTATTTTCTATAAAGCAAAATAAATTGGCACTATCTTTTAAAGACAGTAAAAGGTACGTAAATCCTGATGGTATTTCCACTCTTGCCATTGGTCACTATTCTTTGAACGAATGATATTATTTACATTATAAGAAAACTGTTATGATATCAAACTAAATTCATTGAAATTTCTTTGAAATAGTATTATTTGAGATTTTTACTTTTGTATCCATTTTTTCCTCTGAAAGATGATTTATTCATTTATTTTTTTTCTTGTTTTTGTACTTTTAAATATTGTTATGTAATTCCTCGAATTTGATATTTTGAAATAATTATTTTCATTAAATTGTATGTAGATATATATTAAGTACTGATTTTTTTGGGTAGAATCATTTTCTATAAAAAAGCATGTTGATGAAGTAAGATTAATATTTATAATGTTGCATGATTATCAAGTTTTGTAAAAATATTTTATTATGAAAATATAATAAAGAGCTACTTTAAATATTGATATTATAATTGTTAATTTTTTACACTAATTATATACTAACATTACATGAAGCATATATATTTAACATCATTATTTAGTAAATAAAATATATGTATGTGTGATACTAATGAAAGAATAATTCTAAACTTTTAAATATCAAATGTTTATTACATTAAAGAACATATCCAAAAATGTATACAAATATGTCAGAAATATACACTCAAAAAGACTCTAAGCAACATATTTCTTTCCTTATGTCTTTTATAATACATGAAATATTAATACTTTGTAAAAATGTTTTATGAATATAATCTGAAAGTTTTTTACCATCTGGTAACATTACCCCGATAATTTCATAGAAAAAGTCTTCAGCAATGATATCAATATCCAATTCCATTGCACTCTCATTAAATAGGGCAACTGTATTTTCGGTATCACCATCCTTATACATCCCCAGCAGATTATGTTTATCGAGATTTTTTGTTATCACTGTCATCAAATGACTACATAGTAAATCTGTATAATCCTTCTCAATATCCAATTCGGAGAGGTCTGTTTGCTTTGTGTATGCATCATAAAAATCAACATTCTTAAATTTAATATCTATTGCACTGGATAAAATATCATCTTTAAAATTAAATACATTTTTCCACTGTTCTTGGGAAAGCACAATCGAGTAGTTATATTTTCGACCACTTTTACAAATAATTTCTCGAGATAAGCGCACAGGCATTCCCGAACCATTACACAAAACCTTCACTTTTAAGTCAGAATTAAAGGGTGACGTTAAATCCGTCGCCACATAATCCAGTTTCTGATTGAATCGATCATCATCATCTCGAGTCAACATGAAGAAACAGTAGGCTCCCATTGTCAAGCCATCTGATGAAGGATAATACATATCTCCAAACAACTTAAAGGTGCGTACGTGTACATAAATACTGTCTTTCCACATGGAAACATAGATAAAAATATCGTCACCGACAGGAAAAACGTTCTCTGGATGTAGGTCACGCTTAAATGCTATACCCGGCTTAAATTTTTTCTCTCTGGATTCCTGTAGGGAAAAAAAACTTAATAAGTAAAAAGATTATAATAATAAGTTAATCTAAAAAAAATATATTTAATTAAAAAAAGAATACTCACTTTAAAATCATTTGCACGCTTCACACCATTCATGATGATATTTACAGATTTGACTCCCAATTAATTATCTAAAAGAAAAAATATATCTTTATATATATTGAGACATGAATGTTTTTGAAATAAATTCAACTGCCAGTTTAATACTATAATAAATGGTAGTTAAAATATTATTAAAAGTCTACTTACTTCAAATAAATCTTGAGAAGAAGAATCACGTACAAAATCCCCAATAGGTTTCTGCTGAATCGTGTTTCACCTTGTAGAAAGTTGCTAATGTATTTAGTGTGTATGAGGCAAATACTCAGCATTTATGGTTGCCATTCCACAATAATTAAAGTTGTGTTGCCATGGCTTTGAAACTTATTTTTGAAAAAAGATATCACGCTATTTTTTTTAACAACTCAAAACCGCCACACATATATACACGTGTTGCTCTTATAAAAGTATCACGTGTTGACTTAAAACGCAAATTAAAATGTTGCCATTTCATGAATACTAAGCTCTCAAAATCACAAAAAATTCTATTTTCCTGATTGGCAACAGGAAAGTTTTGATTCTATAAAATGGCAACGTCTCATGTGATGGGTCAAAACAAACACGTGTTTTACCAATACATGTTGCCATTCCAAAAAACAAATCTATACCGTTGCCATTCCATAAAACAAAATCTCAAAAACCAAAACTAAATTTAAAAACCGAAACCAAAACTTAAAAAGCAGTAAAAAACATCTCAACTCAACAGTAGTAATAAACAACTAAACTCATTAGCAGGAGAAAAAACAACTCAATTTAACAGCAGGAGGGAAACAACTAAACTTAACAGCAGGAGGGAAACAACTGAACTTAACAGCAGGAGGAAAACAACTCAACACCGCCACACACCGCCACTGAGCCAGAACCTTATGTACTTATCCACACTTATAACTTTTATTTGTTTCTCTTTTAATGATTCTACCTCTTCCATATTTAATATGTCTGGATAGATGTGAATAAGTGACCCTTTTTCTAAGCGAATCAAATTTTTATCAGTATGGACTGTGATATCAGAAATCAGATATATCTGGTCCAATTCCTTATAGTTTCGAATACGTATAGAATTGAGTTTCTCCATTTATTTATGGAGCTAAAACAATTCTAATTTTTTAATGTGTAAATAGGGTTTCAACTTACATTCTCCTGCAGTCAGTACTGATAAGGTTAAAACATCATTCTGTTTCCCGTGTACAAATAAAATGATTGATTCTTCATTGACATGCACTCCCTTATCGAGAAGGACCTCTTCAGTTTTCTCTAATCATATCTTAGGTTTCTCATTCAGGTTATCACATGCTAACAAAATTGTTACTTTCATATATATATATATATATATATATATATATATATATATATATATATATATATATATATATATATATATATATATATATATATATATATATATATATATATATATATATATATATCATGTGGTAATTTTGAGTCTGATAGTTTTGAAGTAAATCTGTTTAACGGGAAAGTCTTGAAACCATTACCAGTAAATTGTACTCCTCGATCTGTAGAGGCGCAGAATGTCTTAGTATCAACATAATATTTATCAGCACAATCTGTATCATTTTGAGATCTTTTTACACCTGAAATTCTTTGTGAGCATAATAGTTTTTATTAATTTTATACCTTAGAATGCTGTAATAATCAAGATATTTTTTAGTAATTAAATCGTTTACCTTTACAGGCTCTTTCATATTTGACACTACTTTATTGTCAGCATCATAACAATCATAATTTAAAAATCAAAGCATTATTTTCAAAATATTGTTTGTTGACACCATCGTGACTAGCGCTCGAATCCGCAAGATGTGCGATTGATTTATTTTTAGCATAAGCCTCTCCATGGAGTGTCAAGGCATTATTTTCAAAATATCGTCTATTTACAACGTTTTTCTCAGATTAAGAATCCTTCACATTATTTATCGTTTTGCCTTTCGCATCAAAATTTTCTTGAGGTGTGTGTAGTAAACTTATGTTTAGCAATTCGACAACTACTGTATCTACATATCTACTAGTTGCACAATTGGTTCTCAACCAGATTTAAAAGATTGCTAATTCTTTTTCCTTTTGCATCATATTGTTGATCATAATCTGAAAGAACTAAACTTTTGTTGGAAAAATGTCGAATGGATGACTTCAGATTCTTTCTACATCTGCCTATATAAAATTTTGTAGTTACGTCATTATTTTCCAAAGGTTCTCCAGCATTCCTTAATATCTTTTCTTCTATATCATAATTACCATCATGTGTCAGTTTAAACCCTATTCCTGGAATACCAAGTGGTCTTTCTTTGAGTTCCTACTCAAAAAATGGATAATATGCTGTCATTTCTTTATTTTATTATGAATAATTTCAATAGATGCCCGACTATTAAAATTAAAATTCAGTATCATTTATATCTTTAATGTTTTGATCATGGTAATATCTTGATTCTTTATATTTAAGTAGCATTTCTTACGTTCTGGTAACATGAAATAGAAGAAATAATTCTTGGTGGTGTTGTTTCTCAATCTCCAGTTGAACTCTATAGTCAGGTTATTCGTGTCTGTATAATTTTTATGGTGAGCTAGGTTAAAGTAAATGATTGGATATAATATGCCGAAATTGAAATAATTGACCAGGCAGACTATTTCTGGAGTAATGGTGCTGAGTCCAGATCGTTCCGTTATTGCCGTTCCATTACTGTTAACAATTTTTAGCTTTTGTTGAAAATATCCATTTGAGTACAAGATATTGGAGTTAGTGTCTTGTATAAAGAAATGGCAAGTGGCATTCTCAGTAGAACTATCGCTATTTTCATGCCACACTTCTCTATACTCGAGACTTTCAATGTAATCATCATAAAAATAATCGGTGTTGTTTAAATCAAATATTTTATTCATTTCGTTCATTTATTATAAGAACTATTTTTTGTTACTCCTCTTAATAAATTGCTATAGATGCGGTCGACAACAAAACACTTCTTTATTTAATAGCTCTACTGCTATTAAATCAGAATTCACATAAACTCCAGATCCATGTTTTTTCTTCTTTGAAAATATCTCAACTTATCATGGACAAACTGTTTGACTTTTCCTTCTAATGGAGAGGGATTCTGTAAAAAAGTAAGAGCATATGAAAAGAACACTCTTCCTTGTATCTTCTTACTCTTCCGTTGAAGTCTATGTTTATTCATTTCTCTATTTAGAGGGCAATAAAATTGAATTGTACTTCTTGCTTATTGAGAGGAATTAAATCGCCTCTATGATTCGTTATTTTCATTCTTATTCTGTGAACACTCTCAATCCGAACAGGAAAAAATAGAGGTTTTTCAAATAATTTTATGATTTGACTGCCTCGACGATTAATATTCGTAAGCGAATAGATTACGTTGGAAGAGTGAAAGCCGTTGATGTAGGCTCCCTCCGCGACATCGCAATGTATAAAAATTTTATCATTCCCTCCGGATAAGTCGGCAATATACTTTGATATTTGTTCAGACTCTTCATATACTTCAGGTTCGAACCCTAACATTTTATGCAGGTTTTTTGCATTTTGTAAAATCGATCTTATATCCATATTTTAACTTGATAGTTATTCTTTTTCGTTCCTCGACTCTACGAAATAGAATTGGCTGATCGTTCCCAAAAAATTTCAGCATGTAACGATTCAATATTTTAACAATATAATTTCCATCTGGGAGCGATAGATCTAACCCCTGATGTCCATCATAGTATGAAAAGGTCTTATATTTGATATTACCCAAAAAACGTACATTTAAAAGGACTGTTTGTCTGTCGCTCAACGATCATTTTTTGCACACGAGGGCTAATTAGACCGGGACCTACGGTTTAAAATGTATTTTGAAACACTACAAACATCCATGCCCAAGGTGGGATTCGAACCCACTAACTGAAATGGACCGAAGAGCGATCTGCTTAAACCTAAATGGTCTGGAGTGTTCAATTTTTAAGTCTTCTGACTTTTCAGAGTTTTTCGAATCCAATATTAATAACACCATTTATTTATAGAGAACATTTTTTTCATTATAGTCACTAGGTTCTTGGTTAAAGAAATATAAGTCATCTTCAACAGATTTACATTTGTTTTTTTCATTAATATATTTCTTACAAAAGTAGCCACATTTGACAGAGGGTAGGTGTTGTAAAAAGCTTGAGTTATACCCAATTTTTTTACCAGAACTTTGTAGATATTTCTTAATACTGGTGGGAATTTTGTAAACATGATCTCTAAAAGGATCAAAGTACTCGATGAAATTGTTATTAGGATCGTTATAGTAACATACCCAGTGTGTACCAGGTCCTGTAGCTATGTCCAAGTTAATAATACCGTTCTCAAACCATCTCGCATTTTTTGGTAACAGATCTGAAGTGAAGACACGCCTAAACTCTTTTTCCTGCGTCATATTGTCTTCAATTACTTCGTTGGAAATTCCCAACTTTAATAGACTCCCTTTCCACGGGGCTTTTTTTAGCATAACCCCCCGATCCTGAAATTTTATCTAAAGCTTTCTTATCTCCCCATCCAGCTGCCCAACTTGCGGTACCTAAAGCCAACGCCTTAGATCCGGCAATTAATGCAGGTAAAAAGGGCGCTAGAAAGCTACCTATTTTCTTGAGCTGCGTCTTGCTAATAGTAATTATCTTTCCTTTCTTGATATGGGCTATTTGTATTTGAGTTACAGTCGGTCAAAAAAATATATGAGCACGGGACCACATTCGGATTTTTCACGAGTACGCTTACGCGGTTAGACTGTTACCAAGGTTGCTTGATGAATAAATTGTGTGTTGGCCATGGTTGGTGTCGCCGATGAAGCTTGATTGACCAAGTTTGGAAGCATGAGATTCCATATTTGAATTGAGTTGGGTTATGTTCCAAGGATGGCAGCTGTTAATGTTGTGCTAATAATGTCCAATGATAGCAAGTGCTGCTTGGACGTTTAGTTTGAAAGGAATGAATCTTTAATAGGACAACTTGCCAAGATTGGTGTGATGCTAACAATGTCCAAGGATGGCAAGTGCTGCCTGGACGTTTAACTTGGAAGGGAATGAGTCTTTAACTTTCCTAGATTGGTGTGATGCTAACAATGTCCAACGAGGGCAAGTGCTACCTGGTCATTCAAAGTGTTTGAATTCACGAGTAAAGTTTCTCAACAAATGCCCAACGTTGGAAGAGATGATTCCAAGATTGGACACTGTAGATTTGATATTTTGATGATATCATACCACGTTCTCTTACTGCACGACTGACCAAGGTTGGTGAATGGAATAAATAAAAAAATGGATGTTCTCAGGTGCAGATCATTCTACAGAGGAGACCAAGTCCTCAAAGAGAACTTGGTGTCACCTGTAGAAAGACCAAGTTCTCGAAAAAAACTTGGTTTTCTCTGTAGAAAGATCTGCTCCTGAGAGCATCCAAGATTGGTCCCCAAAGTGAAAAAAAATGGACCCTCAGCAACAATCTCATGTTCTCAACCATAGAGAGCATGATATTGTTGCTGAGGGCCCATGTTGATGTAGTGTATGGAATTTAAAGACATGAAAGACTCAGCTGTGTTAAATTCAATAAATATTTATTAAATGACTTGTGAAAAATAAATATAGGATGCTATGATGCATATGATGAGAAATTTTTTTTTACATAAAATCTTTCCAAAACATGTTACAGTCGTCCGGCTGTGATACGAAAGCTACAGCCACCTCATCTTCATTCAAAAATTCTGACAAGTCTGGAATATTAAAAATGTTCATGTCTGACTCTGGTGGCGACACATTTTCTCCTTCGGACAACTTTTCCTCTTCTTCGTCATCTTCTGTGGGCAACTTCTTCTCGCCCTCATCGTGCTCTTCACACTCATCATCAGATTTTTGTTTAAGCAGTCCATTGTCTTGAATGAGTCATTTTGCTGGAGCTGGTGGAAGGTTAGGCATTGTCGATGGTTTTGTAATATCTCCTGTGGAAGGCTGTCAAGAAAGATCCAACGGTTGTTCAACACGCAGTCTTTTCTTTGGTGCTTCTAAACTGCTGTAACACAGTTCTATACGCTTCCGTGCGATGCCCAAGCCTGAGGATATCTTGGCAACACAATTGTTACATGTCCATTCCTCTGTGTTTACTGCGGCATCCTTCGTGGTCGTGGTGAGTTGTGGTAGTGGTTGCTGCTGCTGCGGCGGTTGAACAATCCACGTCAATTTGTCTTTCGTTGAAACGAGCATGAGCTGGGTAGATTATTGGGGAGGTGACTGTTATGGTAGGTATTTTCAGATAGCTCAAGTTTTGGTGGTGAGCTCCATACTGGCGTCGCCGGTGGTCTGTCCAAGTACCCCATGCTAGTGTTTGGCCGGAGTACTCGGTCTGCAGTCGGTGAAGCAAATCTGTAAATACATCTCCTTTCCAAGTTATTCGTAGTACTTTCATGGACGACATCCAAACGAAACAGGCTTTTCTGACATGTGAGCAGCACGCACGTCATGTCCGGTCTTACTCTGTAGATGGAGAATGGCTGTAACACGTACCGATCATATAGAAACTGGTCATATGATGAGAAGCCCTTTGATGTGGCCCGAAGGAGTTAGGTGCAGAGGTTCTGTAGCGGCATTTCTTTAGACATTTATTGCTATTGTGATTGTTGCTGGTGTTGTACTCGTAATAGAGGAGGGTAGCAGCCAAAGTCTGAATAACGTGGACAGTCCCTGGATCCGGTGTTCTCTTTCCAAATGTAAAGAACATTTTCACAAGGAAAATGTTATCCCATCGGAATCCAAGACGTACGTCGTCATTCTGTCTTCCAGCCGAAGTCGGTGTTTTGCTCTGCCGATGCTCAGCTCTTGCCCAGTCCAGTCTTCCATACTCGATAGAATTACACTTTTGGGATTCGGTAAAGAGTGTATGAATGTTTGCCGCCCATACATCCGACGGCTGTGTGTGAAAGTAAATACTAAGCCCTCTTAGGAATACGATGAAGCTTAGGATCGTGGAAGTTGTTGAACACTTTTGGCTCCCGTCTTGACGGCGCTTGGTCAGAAAGTGTTGGAAAAATGCCTATACCGGTGCTGCTGCTGGATGAAGCATCTGGACTGCACGGGATTGTCTGTTGCTGATCGTCAGGACGTTTGTGATGGCTGCTGTGAGTCTTGGACGATTCTTTGGGCGCAGCAGAAGGAATGGAAGACTCGGCAGGACGCTTCTGATGGCTGTGTGAGATTTGGACACTTTAGGCAGAGGACTCGTCCCTCTTGTCGATTTTTGGTTTTCCGTTCTGGCTGCTTCTTGTCGGTTGGATTCGAATGGGATCGGACGGTGGGAATATTCTGTTGGTCTGCTGGGCTTTTTGAATACTGATTGATTGGACGAGTCTCGGATGGCAGGTCGTTTGAATCCGTCTGACGATGTGAGACGACGAAGAGGCTCTTCTTCTCCTTCAGGTTGGCTGCCGGATCTCTTCATTACATCTTTGGCAGGTCGCTTAAAGTCATTTGGAAGTGGTCGGTTGATGCTGGTGGGAACACGTCGAGGAGGATCTCTTCATTACCATGGGAGAGTTGTTTGAAGACTGGGCAGCGGCAACAATACCTCTGATTCGTTCGTGGCTGCTGCTGCTGGCATTGGAAGGACGACAGGACATTTTTGGATGGCGTTGGTGTTCTTCAGCAGGTATTGGATCGTTGGCTATACTTGCAAGGATATGTGTGAAAGAGAGAGAGAGATGAGACTGGTCGGCAGGCAGTACTCAGTCTGAATGCTTTCCGTTTGAAACGAGCCTGCTTATATACTCTGCAGCAGTCTGGAATCTTGTTAGTTACCAATGTTGGATCAGCGTTGGGACACCCTCTTCCTGCCCTTATTAGGAAAAGAATTTGGTGGCGTGATGAGGAAACTACCACTCGACACCATTCCAAGTGGATCACGTTGCAGTCTGTCTGGACACGTGCCATCTAAACATTTCGCCATATACACATTATTCTTTTGACTTGTAGATTGACGCCAACGAAGGCAGGCAGACGTTGCGAAGGTTACTGACAATGAGGAAGGCTTGCAAACTTGGAGTCGTTTGGTCAGCAGGAAAGTTGAAGGCTTGGAATCTTGATGGCAGTGGTGTCCATCATTGAGCATGCTCTTGTCCACAAAATCTCTGGCTTTGACAGGAACATCCATGCTTGGCCAGTGAATAGACTAATCAGACCAAAAATTTGCCCCATTTCGTTCTATAGAGACCAGTTAGTAGACATCGTCCTCGGCCACCCAGTGCTGGGATCCGACAACTCCTTTAGCCAAGTTACACCCAGCGCTTGACCCGAATGTCTCTGTGGATCGGTGCCATGTGTGGGTGAATTGTCAGAAGCTCTCTTCCGAGTTACGAGTGTTTGACTGTCTGTGAGTCAAAAAGCAATGTATCTTAGGTCAAACTGGCTACTCTGAGAACACGGGAACATGTCTAGCAGTCAATCAGTCTATACTAACTATGAAACTGAATATCTGGAGCACTGATAGAGCATGACTTGGACTGAGGAATGGCAAAGATTGGCAACTCTTGACATGCACTTTTGCCATCACATCTGGCTTGTCAGAACCATCCATGTTTGTGGTCAGTGAATAGACCGATTGAACAAAACATTTCCCCATTTTGTTCTATAACGACCAGTTAGTAGACCTCGTCCTCAGTCACCCAGTGCAGGGATCCGAATACTCCATAGCCTACTTGCATCTAGCGATCGACCCGAATGTCGCTATGCACTGGTGTCATTCCAGGTGCGTTCGTTAGGAGCATACTTCCGAATTACGTGTGCACGACTGTTTGTGAGACGTGCAACAATGCATCTTACGTCAAACTGGCTACTCTGAGAACACAGGGCCATGTCTATCAGTCTATACTTGCTATGTACTGGAATGTATGGATCAGACTGCTTTCTTCCTTCATCAGGAACAAGACTCATCTGGATGATGAACCCTCCAGCTGCGGTTAACATGATTCCCAGATGGTTGCGAGCTCAGAAACGATGAGACAACTGACATATATATATATATATATATATATATATATATATATATATATATATATAATTTTATTTCCTGCATTTCTGGAACTCTTCACATGCAATTCTCCCAAGAGTTCTTGTTGGACAGAAACATTCTGTCTCGGTCAGTATACAGACCAATCAGACAAAAGACTACCCAATTTCGTTCTATAGAGACCAGTTAATAGATCTCATCCTCGACCACCCAGTGCAGGGATTCGAATATTCTATATCCAAGTTAAACCCAGCGCTCGACCCGAATGTCTCTATGGACCGGTGCCATGTCTTGGTGCGTTTGTCATGAGATTTCTTCCGAGGGACAAGTGCACGACTGTCTAAGAGTCGGTAGTAGAGTCGCCTTTACGTGAAACTGATTACTCTGAGAACACGAGGCATGTCTAGTAGTCAATTAGTTTTTACTTACAATGTGTCTGGATGTCTGCCATAGAAGGAACACGGAAGAAATGCATGACTTAGAACCCTCCAGGAGGCTGCTTCCCTCCTTAATCAGGAACAAGGCTTATCTAAAGTTTCAAGGCTCGAGCTGCAGCTCATATGGGGCCCATAGGATGACGGCAGCACTGATGATGAGACATCCTAAATATTAATATATATATATATATATATATATATTCATATTCATATGTCAGTTGTCTCATCATCCTCAGCAGAGACACGGCTGTGTGGAAAATATCTTCTTCCTCTTGCTTCATCTTCAGGAACTTGTTGCTTGATCTTCACATCAACATCCATACTTGGTTAGTGAAGAGACCAAACAGACAAGAGACTTTTCCATTTCGTTCTATAGAGAGCAGTTAGTAGACATCGTGCTCGGCCACCCAGTGCAGGTATCCGATGTCTCCTTATCCTACTTGAATCTAGCGTTCGACCCGAATGTCTGTATGGACGGTGTCATTCTAGATGCGTTCGTCAGGAGCATTCTTCCGAGTTACGAGTGCACGGCTGTCTGTGAGACGTGCAACAAGGCATCTTACGTCAAACTAACTCATCTGAGAACACGGGACATGTCTATCAGTCGATTGGTCTATACTTATAACGTGACTGGATGTCTGGAACTGCAAGGGCTGGAACTCTTCAACTGGAACGGCATGGACTGGAAATCTTTATATGTTTCTTCAATTGGAACAAGAAGGATTGGAACTCTTCACATGCACTTTTTCCAAGATTCCCACCTGGCTTCACAGGAACATCCATACTTGGTCAGTGAACAGACCAATCAGACAAAAGACTTACCCATTTCATTCTATAGAGACCATTCATTCTATTCTATAGCGTTCGTCAGGAGCATGCTTTCGAGTTACGAGTGCACGACTGTCTGTGAGTCGAGCAGCAATGAATCTTAAGTCAAACTGGTTACTCTGAGAATACAGGCCATGTTTATCAGTTGATCGGTCTACACTCACCATGTGTCTGGAACAATGACGATGAAACAAGGAGGCAAAAGTGCATGACTTGGATTCTGGAAGGCTTGCAGAACGGTGAATTCTGGAACTCTTCAGACTGCTTACTTCTTCCAGCAGGTACAAGGCTCATCTGAATGTTGAAGACTTGAGCTGTAACTTATATGGTACCTATATGGTGGTGGGTGGTTGCAGCTCTGATGATGAGACGACTAACAAACATGTAATATATATATATATATATATATATATATATATATATATATATATATATATATATATATATATATATATATATTGAGACATCAGTCGTTAAATCATCCTCAGTAGCTGATGGTCTCCAGATGATGATGATGAAGGCTATCCACGTCTTCAATCCTCTAATTCCATTTCAGTCTTGATTTCAATTATCCCATCATTTGTAGCAGCATGGTCCATTGGCCGGTTCGTAGACTTTACATACCAGAATCATTCCTCTTTGTTCCATACATCGATGAGTTCCATGTACTTTGGCACGTATTGAAGGCAAATTAGATCTTGAACACATTGTCTAGTATATATTCAAGTATATTATCGAAATACATTGTTATTAAATGGTAAATCAATTTTGTACATTTTTAAGATTAACTTGTTTGACGAGCATGGTGAAAGCAATTTCTGAAAATTAATCAGTCTCCATCCACTCACTAAATTAATATTTCTTGAAATTAAACACAGTTTCTAGCATACAAATGAGCATATTTACGAAATAATTGGTTCTTAAACGATAAAACTATTTTGAATCATTTTAAGATTGACTTAATTAAAGAGCATGGAAACGGCAAATTTATTAAACTAATAAAAATTATCTGACTAAAATTATAAATATTCTTAAGTTTGATTAAACTAATTCACACGCTTGCTTTCCACAATTAAATATTCCTTTTCGGTTTAAATAGTACCATTAATTCTTAAATTTTTCGTACTGATTGTAATGAAATGAAAACCTATTTAATTAACGTATTATTCTATTTAATTAAAATTGTAAAATGGTAATAACACTTGCATAACTAATTAGTATAATTTTAAAATATGTTATAATTGTTTCCTGCATGCTAATGACTGAATCAATGTGATTTTGTTGTTGGGCCCAATTTATTGCTATTATGAGCACGCGCCATTTTATTCAAATGTTAAGTAATTAATTATCAGTCTCCATCCAATCACCAAATTGATATCTTTTCAAATTAAACACATTGTCTAGTATATATTCAAGTATATTGTCGAAATACATTGTTATTAAATGGCTAATTAATTCTGTACACTTTTAGGATTAACTTATTTAACGAGCATGGTAACAATAATTTCTTAAAACTAATAAGTCTCCATCCACTCACTAAATTAATATTTCTTGTAATTAAACACAATTTCTAGCATACGAAAAGCATATTATCGAAACAATTGGTTATTAAACAATAAAACCATTATGAATCATTTTAAGACTGACTTAAATTTATTAAACTAATGGAAAGATTATCTGGCTAAAATTATAAAATATTAAGTCTGATTAAACTAATAAACACGCTTGCTTTTCGCAAATAAATACTCCTATTCGGTTTAAAATGTACCATAAATTTGCTTTAATTCTTGGTACTGATTGTAACGAAATGATTACATATTTAATTAACGTATTATTTTATTTAATTGGAACTGTGAAAATGGTAATGAATTTTGCTCAACTAATTACTATAATTTTAAAAATATGTTTTAAATGTTTCATGCCTGCAAATGACAGAATTAATGTTATTTTACCCTAGTAGCAGAGGCTCAGTGGTATTACAGTGGCCATTTACCGGTTTCATTGGTAACTCACTTGACACCGGTTCTTTTCAGCGGTGCGTGCCCATTAACTCACACATGAAACGGTCACTGTATTTTCTACCGCCTATTCTGAACGACATCGTCGTCGCCCACTGATAAAGTGGTCGCTGGACGGCGGCTGCAGCATTTACCATTGAGATTGAATGAAAGTAAAATGCATGCGCAGACTTATTAATAGGTCTACGCATGCGTGGCGGCCATATTTAAATTCCTCATTGTTTCCTGTAATTCTTTCCGTATATTTATTTACACTGGGTAATTAGCTATTCTCAATTGTCTTACGAGAAATTATATTTTACAGAATTTTTTGGTAAGTACTATCAGTTTTTAAATAAATAACATGTATATATCCTTAAAATTAATTATATTTCCTGCAATTAATTATGTCACATTGTTATCAAGCTAATCATTGTATTTGTAGAATTAAGTTAGAATAAACATTGCAAGCAGTCTATTTTAAATAACTTTATTGTGAAATTATGCTTTAATTTGTTCATTGTTTTTGATATTTATAAATACCCATAATTTCCATTGATAATCTACAATTATTATAACAATTAAAATTATAATGCATACTTGTATCGTACAGCATGGCAAAACATACGTAAAGTGTTATGTTGACTATTTCTTTTGTGTATTTTTGGTATGTGTTATTTTTAATATGAATTTTTTTTTGTTTCTAGGATTAATATTTGAAGCTTGGAAATGAACAGGTTAGAATTTTCTTATAAATTAAACGATCAAAAGAGATTTATTCCAGACGGAATAAATTTCTGTAAAATCCAATCTAATGTAAAAACATCTTAACGATTTAAAAATACTAGAACCAAAAAATTAAAATTGAATGTGGTAATGCTTCTAAACAATCAAATTCTAAGGACACCGAGAGAAGCTTAGATATTGACCTAAATCAACAATTTAGTACCGATGTTAATGATACAGAAGCACTTAACTCTTTAAATAAGGAATCTGGTATCTTTAATAGTTCAGTTTCTATAGCAGATTTGAAAGAAAAATTAAAACAATGCTTTTTGAAACATAATTTAACTCATGTTGCAATAAATGATATATTAAAAGTACTTAAACCATATCACACAGAGTTGCCATTAGATGCTAGAACATTGCTCAGCACTCCTACTTTTGTTCCTGTCTCAAAAATGCAAGAAGGTGAATACATCCATTTTAATTTAAAAAATACTATAGCACAAAAACTTGAGTATGGATTGAAAACTAAAGATTATGTTATAAGTTTAAATTTACATATTGATGGGTTGCCTTTGTATAGTAGTTCATCATATCAGTTTTGGCCAATATTAGGTAGTATTAGAGGTACCACAGATAAGCCTTTTCTTATTGGTATTTACTTTGGTGAAAAGAAACCTAATGTCAATGAATTTCTTGAAGAATTAATTAAAGATTTAAAAATTTGTTATGCTGGTTTAGAAATTTCTGGTAAAAAATTTTCATTTTTTGTTAATGCAGTAATTTGTGATACACCCGCAAGAGCTTTTGTTACCTGTGCTAAATTGTTTACTGGCTATTATGGTTGTGATAAATGTTCTCAAAAAGGTAAATGGTATCGAAGAATGACTTATCCAGAAATAGACGCTCCATTGAGAAACGATGAGGATTCTAATTTTGATGGCCATTTTACTGGAGAATCCTTTTAAAGAATTAAATATTGGTTTGATAAGCAAATTTCCTTTGGATTACATGCATCTTGTCTGTTTAGGTGTTGTAAGAAAATTAGTATCTACTTGGTGTAAAGGTGCTCGTTCTTGCAGACTAAGAAATGCTGATATAACTATAATCTCTGATCAGCTGTTGAAATGTGTAAAATTTATTCCTATTGAATTTCAACGAAAACCCAGGTCTTTGAAACATATTGATCGATGGAAAGCTACAGTGGAGACAATTCTTCTATACAGGACCAGTAGTATTGAAAAATGTATTATCTGAGAAATATTATCATCATTTTCTCTTGTTGCATTTTTCAATGCGAATTCTAATCAGTGAAAAATATTGTGCAGAATATTTTGAATATGCTGGATCATTGCTTAGAGTCTTTGTTGAGCAATGTACAGTTTTATATGGTAAAGAATTTGTTACTTATAATATCCATGCATTATCTCATCTTATTGAAGATGTTAAAAGGTATGGTCACCTAGATAATTTTAGTGCATTTCAGTTTGAAAATTATTTAGGGAAATTGAAACAGCTTATTAGATCATCGACAAACCCCTTCAGCAAGTGTATAAAAGATACAAAGAATTAAATGACATGCAATTAACAGATATTTCTGAAAAGTTAGAAGTTGTACAATCAATACCTCTGAAGCCATCATCGTTAATGATAAGACTTGGTGTAGCTGGGCAGCGCTACTTAAAATTAAGAGGGCCTTTTTTCACACTTAAAGGTTCAGATGGCAATAATTGTGTCATGATGAATGATGGTAGCATTGTTAAAATTTATGATATAATCTTAAGTGGAAAATAATTCATTCATGTTACTTGGTAGATCACTTAAAGCCTTAAAAGATTTCTATAAAATTCCATCTGAATCTAATAGTATTCAAATATTTTTGGTGTCTGAATCTTCTGAATATAAACTATGGTCTTCAATTAATGTAATGTGTAAAGGTGTGCTTTTGCCATATAAAGAAAATTTTGTTTTCTTTTCCCATTATTCATACATTAAACAATTGTTCCTAGCATATTAGCTTTCAGCAAAAAGTGACATTTTATTTTACATTTTAATAAAACTTTAAAATTTTTTTAATTATTTTTCTTGTATATTCAAAACATAATCATATTCATTTAATAACTAATTTTGATATAATAATTTTCATGATTTATTACATTATAAAACTAATTAAAATTCTAAAGTTCTATTTGTAATAAATTGTGGAAATTAGTTCATTGTGTTTTTATTTCCAGGATAGAATATTGTACACTTTGCAGGTCAATATTAGTTTTAAGTTTAAATGTATAACCTAGATTTATATGTGTGTGTATATATATATATATTCAAGAGATAGTCAATGTACAGATAAATGCTTATATTAAACAGAGTAAAAATATTGTTTTGAGTGTTAGTATTTTATAACTGGAGAACTAAATTGTTGATTGGGTTACTTTATCATTCTCAGCAAAATTAATAATAGATAACATGTCTTTGAAACCTTAAAGATGATCAAATTCCTATTTTTGATAAGAAAGTATTAAGTTATGTTTACAGAGTAAGTATAATTATCTTCATATACTTTATTTAATTCATATCTATTTTTATAATCTTCTATAATCAAGG
This sequence comes from Latrodectus elegans, assembly GCA_030067965.1. Lineage (NCBI taxonomy): Eukaryota > Metazoa > Arthropoda > Arachnida > Araneae > Theridiidae > Latrodectus > Latrodectus elegans. Next base: position 40,230,304 of record CM057817.1, on the reverse strand, counting down.
TGATATTCATTGCAAGTTTACATTTAATGACAAAATTCATATCAGCAAATGAAAATGGTGGTATATAAAACTTGGAAAATAATATGCAATAATAATTTCTTGACTTGCATTCAAAATTATAGAAATTTCTTTGAAAGCATCTCTCAAAATTGTAAAGAAGTATTCCATTTTTGATTTTGTAATCATTAGAATCAACACTTCCTCAGTTTACTAAAACTTGAAACATGTAAAATACTTTATTAAATATTTTAAAAATAGGCTCATTTAAAAAATATTAAATGGTTAATTAATAAATAAGATTTTGAAACTTAATCATACTCTTCTCAATATATAATGCCTTGACAGGATTTCTCAAAAGTTTGCATGTTACATATAAATATTGTGTTTTTCATAATTTTACTAAATATGTCAGCTTTAAAGTAAATCATTGTTTTATAGAATAAACTTTGATTAAAAGAATATAAAACAAAATTTTTTTTTAGCAATATGGCCAATAAAAATTAATTTACAATTAAAAACTACTAATCCTAAAAACAGAAATAGAATTTATTCATTAAATATTTTTCACATAGATTTCAAGTTGTAGAATTTGTTGAGAAACAGGGATAAAAGCTGGCTGTTGTTGCATCTAATTGGATGGATGGAAATACGTGATGTTTCTGGCTCCTCCTTATAAGACCCCCTAACAGAATTAGGCGTGCAATCGAAGACTTTGAAGTTCCCAGTGAAAATTGGATGAAGGTCTCATGTCGCTTGCCTGTTTTCATGTGGTTTGTTATTCTCTTGGTTTATTAGCTATAATTTGTTCATACTTAAGTTAGTTATATTTTGTAATTACTATGATCATCATAAATCTTATATTACATTTTTTGAAAAATTCTGTGTACTTTAAATTTTATTTAATGAGGTAATTAATAGTTTTTTCTTGTAAGATGTGGATTTTTTTTTAAGTTTAATTCTTAATATTTATAATTTTTTCTTTTTAGTATTTTCTTATTTTTTATAATAAACAACAACTTATGAAAACTTTCAGATACATATACAAGAGTCAAGTAAGAGACTGAGAGATGCTGAAGATACTTCAGATTTAGCATCTGAAAGTTGTGAAAATTTAAAAAATCTAGGGCGATTCGACATAAAAAACTTTATATTCTTCAGAATCATCTGATTCGAGCACCTTCCCCAGTCGCTGATATCGACTGGGAGAAATCTTCCTTATTAGAAGATTATAATGTGAAGAGTCTCTTTGTGAGACAAAAAACTTCATCATCTCCATTATTTACTCCCACTGGTAGATCATCCAGCAACAATAATCAAAGGCTGGATTCACATTATATAGTCAAATGTTCTTGTGATAGCAAAAATGATGGTAAAAACATTTTTAAATTATTCTGAGAGTTATTTTAAAATTAACTGTTTGAATACTGGAGGGCAGTGCCTTCTAAATGCATTATTTTTGTTTTTATTTAGAAAATTGTTATCGTAGTTCTCTTTAATGTTGTTTAAAAATCATCCTTTATTTTTTTTATTTAGCTTTCCAGGAGAAGGTTATAACTTTACTTTTAAAGCAAGAACATGCTATAAAAGACCTTCAGACTGAAATTCAGCAATTAAAATCCAAGTCGAGTGATGTTGGGTTACCTACTACATGTGAATTTTTGCCTTTACAAAGTACACAGGATATGGAGTCTTTTAATGTTTACTTAGCTAATGAAGATAATTTTATAAATTTAGTGAGTACTATTGGATAAATAACAAAAATGGAATTGGAAAATAGAACTTCAGCTGAATTTTATTTTACTGATATTTTGTTATTATTTTCAGCTGGCTATTTTGACAAAAAAAGGTGGAACAAGTTCCAGTGATGTGATTAGAAGAATTCTGATGGAACTGATGACAAACGAGTTGTCAAAACAATACAATTGGAAGGGCAGTAGAGGTGTAAAGCATCCCTTTTCCACCCTTCAAAATGTTGTAAATTTGATAACAGGTTAGCATTTTGTTTTTAAACTTTCTAAAGCTAAGTGCTTGTACAAATAAATTTTAAAAGTAATATAATGCAACATGAAAACATTAAATTCAAATATAAAAGTTTATGAATTGAATTTAATCAAAATATTTCAAAATCATAATCTCTGTAACGAATCATAAGAACATAATATTTCATGTTTCTGAAATAATTTTAATTGCATATTTTTATTATTCTAGGTTTAATGTTTGTAATTTCAATTTATATTGTGTTTGTAACTTAAAATTGGGAAAATTGTTATTTTCTATTTTTCATTTATGGATTACTTTTGTATTTTTTAAATGCCAAGTTTACCATTGGATCAAAATGGTGATTATAGTACATAAATTAAACTTAATAAATATATTTTTTCTCTAAATTTAAATCTTAATTTTAATATTTTAACAATTTAATATATTAATTAATATTTAACAATTTTTTTTAAATTTATTTTATAATAATTTAATATAACAACAACAATTTTAATATTAATATGATAAAAATTTAATTTTTGTGATATTTCCATGTAATGTTAATAATATCAATTATAAAAATGTTGACCTTACTTTGTTTCTGATGTAATTTTATTTAACATTTATACGAGAAAAATTTGTTTATTTGTAGCTTCTACTCGCCATCATGACAGCCGTATAACAGATATGGATGTGCAGCAGTACATCAAGAAATGGCTTATGCGTGCACCTGACAGAGATGGGGGGCGCTTAAAACGGGCTTTGGAAAAAGCCCATTCTAATGTTAATATGTTATAAAAATAATAAAGATTTTTCCTTTGTGAACATTTTATTTTTGTGAATAAATTCATAAATGTTGAAGTACATAGTTTAACAAATATTAAAATCAAAAATGCTGTAAAATAGAACATTTTATCTGAAAATATAACTGAATTTTTAATCTTATTACAAAAATGTATTTAATACACTTGGTACCAAAATTTGGTACTTATTTCTTTTATCACTTTTAGCTCTGCAAATATTGCTTTTAAAATTATATATATATATATATATATATATATATATATATATATATATATATATATATATATATAAATAACATTAATTAACCTAAGACCATAGAATCAAAGTTGTCTGTTCTATATTAAAATATAGAATTAATGTTTTATTTTAAATCTATCAAATGTATCTAATTTAGACATGCTCTATAATAATTTATACCCATTGTTACAAATATGTTAAAACAAATTGAATTTGTATGATTTTAATTTCTAAAACTGAATCTCTATGCACACATGTTAAAATATATATCTGATAAAAGCAATAGAAAATTTAGATTTTTTGCAGTTAAATTTGTTAAGAAAACATTTTGAAAATCATAAAAATCTAATTTATTTTTTCTAAAATTGGAAATTATTTTTTTTTTTTAAAAATCTTAATGAATATTGTCTGTGTTCTACATTAAAATATAGAATCAATATTTTATTTTAAATTTTTTCAAATGTATTTAGAAAGGTTCTATAAATTATACCTATTGTTACAGATATACAAATTCAATTAGTTTCAATATGAGTTTAATTTCTAAAACTGAATCTATTCACACATGTTAAAATATATATCTTACAAAAGCAATAAAAAAATTTAGATTTTTGCAATTAAACTTCCAGTGTAAAATTTGTTAAGAAAATCATAACCTGCTAATTTATTTTTACTAAAACTGGAAATTTAAAAAAAAAATCTTAATGTAATTTATTTGATTTTTCATATTAGTGAAAAAAATAAAAGCAAATGTCTATAAAACTGAAATTTTTGAAAGTTAATTTTGTGTCCTGCAATGAAAACTTGAAAATATTAAAATGTCCTACAGTGAAAAAAATATTAGATATTGGGTAAAATACATTTCATATTAATTTCACTTACATAACTGTACTATATAAATTATTACATTTGGATTTTATTTTATAAGTAATAAAAATCCTTCAACACAAGTATTTTTATTTATTAAAACACTTATATGAATATTTAAAATATAAGTTTTCCTTAATATTGTCAGGCTTATTACCAAAAATTCACCATCATTAAATTATTTTTAACGATAGTGTATTTTTGATATTTAAGCCGGAAAACAGCATAGGTACACGAGTAGAATACAAATTTGAATGGCATAGTATCCTCGATGCTCTCACTCCCTTTTCATCGAATTTTAAAAAACTCACTGGGCCATACGCCATAAACTTATCACACCGTGCACTTAAACTGAACGGGCGGCAACTCCGCAACCACTCTCTGCCCGAGGTGACAAAAGGTCCACTGTTCCATGCACTATTGCCGCACAGGGGCCGCTGAGTTTCCATCGGTTAATGTCGTTAACCCAATCACCACCCCAGTGTTGAATTGCTACTAGGGGTATCTTTGAGCCCAATTTAATATTATATTGTGCATGCGTCATTTTATTTACTAAAGGGTAAATTGACTCTGTACCTATTTAAGTTTAACTTATTTAACGAGCATGATAACAGCAATTTCATTAAACTAATCAGTCTCCATCCACTTATTAAATCAATAATTCAGGAATATAAACACAGTCAATAGCATACTAATAAGCATTTTTTCAATGACTGCTTGTTTGTATTTTATTGTGTGCTTTTGGGAGTAATTTATAATTATCTTCTATTATTAAGTAATTAATATTCAGTCTCCATCCATTCTCTAAATTGATTTAACTTAAAAAATAAACACATTTTATAGTAAATATACAAGTAAACTAGTGAATTAAAAAGTAACTAAAAGAAAAACTATTCTGAACCTTTTAAGATAAAAGATACAATCAATATACTGTTTTATTTACATGAAAAGTAAAAAGGTAATAATAGAGGTTCAACTAAACACTAAAGATTTAACACATGACTTTAAAATGCCTTTTTAATTAAATACTATAAATTTAACAAATGATTTTGAGCTAAATAATTTATATATAATCCAACAATTATAACATTATACTCTAAACCTTACCTAACTTAAAAACAATATACTCCAAACCCTAACTAATGTAACATTATTACTCTCTCTCTCTACTAATCTTTTAATTATTAATTATTATTATTATTATTTTAACGTAAAATCTATATATATACAAGGAAAACAAACAAAATGCTGACAGTCACTATCCAAAGAGGACAAGAGTGTCTGGGTCACTTTACTGTTTATTGATTGATTACTTTTGTAACTAATCACTTTTTTCTAGCATAGACACAACTCAAGAAACCTACACAAGAAAACACAACATATCAACATGGCACAACAAATTATCACTACAACCATTGAAACACAGACAGAAAACACAGACACACAAACACTAAACAATAGCACAGAACAGGACATACCAGAACACATACAATTACAGCCACAAGTTTCAGACACACTAAAAGACATTCTACACAAATTAACACGGGTACTCCACAATAGGACAGGAAATAAATACGCATTAAAGCAGTCACTAAGAGACACCGCCGATGAGCTTATAGAGCGAATCGGGGATAGCTATAACGACACACTAAGAGAAATAAAACCCGGCCAGCACCACAATCAGCAGGACACCCTCTCGCACCCACAATAGGACGCAGTATATTTCGAGTCAAAGACTCTAGACAGGAACCTGAGAAAATACGAAGCTACGAAGAACACATCGTACGCCGGGTAGAACAGCTCTACGACAAGATAGATAACATTGAAAACAAAATAACAAAAGTACACGATAAAGTAGAGCTAATACAAGCACCAACGACACAGACTGACAGGTGCACAACAACACAACAGCATGTAGGGGATCCTACGCGGACCGTGTGAAAAACATACCCACACCACCTAGAACAATAGCAATTAAAACAACTAAAACAACACCACCAAAAACAATTATCAATACATTACAGAAAATCAACACACCCACAGAAGGTACAAATCAAACAAAACAAAGTTCTAATTAAATGTAAAGACACAGCACAGAAACAGACACTACAGAAAACACTACAAGAAAGCAAAATAAACATTGAGAAGGCACCAACACAGAGGATAATACTTTTTAATGTCCCGACACAAGTCGACGACACAATTATAATTAACAGATTACACGAGGAACTGAACACAACACAAGGGCACTTTCCCATGACAATCACAGAATTAAAGTCACACAGGACAAACACAGAATTGCAGCATGTGGTGGTAGAAACGACACGCAGGTCGGCCTTCTTATTGGCCAAACAAAAATTTGTCAACTACGGTTTCCACACCGTCAAAGTTGACCTATACAGGGCAATAAGACGCTGCTTTAAATGTCAAGCTTTCGGCCATACCACTGCACAATGTAAGAACAGAGACTTTTGTGGTAAATGCAGTGGCAGGCATAGGACAGAAGATTGCACACTCAAACATACAGACAGACATACATGCATCAATTGTGCACAGTCAAATCATGAACACGGTACTAGATACAACACGGACAATCCTACATATGCCACAACATGCAGCTATTATAGGTACAACATGTCACAACACATACACACTACGAAGAAACTAAATGACACATAAACAAACACAAAAACACACATACACACACAATATACACTCTTCCTATAGGTACAAAGGGATGCGAGTAAGTCAAAACACAAGACGCGGTAGAAGCCAACAAAAAAGGTTAGTCAAACTTATATTAGGGTTAACCAAAAATTTTTATTTTCAGGACTAACCTTTCCTTTCCAGCACTAAAGAATAACATAACAAACTAACATCTAGACAATAAATATAACTTAAGAAAGATAACAAATAAGACAACTGTACCAAAACTAATAGGAAGAACTGACAAAAACACATTATCTCATTTGGAGACGGATCGTAGATGCGACACCACAACTAATCACACAATGGGCAAAACAATGCTTTAAGCTGCAACACTTCCCAACACCACTCAGAACAGCAAAAGTAATATACTTTGCAAAATAAGGAAAAGACCAAACACTCCCGGAGTCTTATAGACCTATCTGCCTCCTTCCGACACTAGGCAAAATACTAGAAAAACTTATCGGTCAGAGATTAATACACTTCTTTGAGACAGAAAATAAACTAAGCAACAAACAATATGGATTTAGACAAGGTAGGTCATGTGAAATGGCACTCAAGGAAATCACAAAACAAATAAGAAACAACTGGGAAAACAAATTATACACACTACTAATCTCAGTTGATATTAAAGGCGCGTTCGACTCAGTTCACTGGCAGGATATCAACACCAAACTTATTGACCTAAAATGCCCAAACCCATTAATAAACCTAATAAATACTTACTTGATAAACAGAACCATACAATACGACTAGGGCACTGGAAAAGCTAAACACAATATATACAAAGGCTGCCCACAAGGATCGTGCTTGGGACCAATACTATGGACAATAATCGCAAACGATTATTTAATGAAAACAACACCACCAGAAGTCAACATTACAGCATTTGCTGATGACTTCCTGATCAGCGTAAAAGGGAAAACCAGGAAAATAATAGCGACAATAGAGCAGAAGGCAGCCACAACATTTGAGACATGGTGCAATGCGCACAAGTTAGAAATTTCAGTTAACAAATGCAACATAATCACATTTGCCAAGCCACATAAACTACAAAGAGAACCTATTATTAGAATAGGAGGCAAATCACTAAAAGCCGTAACAACAATTAAATATCTAGGTGTGACGTTGGACCAAAATCTCAACTGGCTCGCACACATCAATACACTTAGACAAAAGGCAATAACAGCACATGGACTAATTAAAGTAGCGCCGCGCGACTGGGGAATAAACTCAAAACTTCTAAAAACATGGTATCACATGGTAGCGGAAAGAATATTTACATATGCCTCATCAGTATGGGGAAGTAACTTAGGCAAACAAGCCACGCAAAAACTACAAACAGTGCAACGGCCATTCTTGTTAAGAATAACAAGGGCCTACAGAACAACATCCACAGCAGCGCTCAACGTCCTAGCGGGTGTGATACCACTACATCTCCAGGTATTGAGGGAAGCGACCGTGGCAAACGTGCTAAGATACAATGAGGACGTAAACTTAGGCACATTAACGCTAAAAACAGAGCAATATCAGACCAAAGCTGCCATAAACCCAATCCACCCAGCTGATAAAATAATGGAAAATTTATAAACTTCCCACCAACACAGTCAACACTATCGCCACATTATAATATTTACACTGATGGCTCCAAAACTGAAGACGGTGTTGGCGCGGCAATCTGCGTTTACAATAACACACACTTAATTAACACCACTCACCTGCCCATGAATAAGAACAATTCGGTCTTCACAGCAGAAATAAATGCAATAAATAAAACACTCACATGGATAAAAGAAAACAACCCAGTAACTACACACATACATACGGACAGTCTTTCGAGTCTGTATGCCTTAGCCAAACACAAACAGATGAATAAATACATTCAAAAAACACAAAAATTACTAATTGAATTAATAAAACAACACACAATTAAATTATACTGGGTACCTGCGCATACAGGAATAATAGGAAATGAGGAGGCCGATAAAGCAGCTAAAAGGGCAACACAAATGCCACAGGACGAAATAATTAAGCTACCACAGTCACACCTGAAAAAATTAGTACTAAAAGAAATCCTAAATCGGTGGCAAGAAGAGTGGGATACAGCAGACACAGGCAGGTACACACATACCTTCTTCCCAAAAGTGAACACAGGGCGACTGGTAGGCCAGCAACAATTAGCTCAATACTTTACAGGCCACGGCCAATTCCCAAACTTTGTTCACAGGTTGGGAAAAGCCACAACAGGAGATTGCATTTGTGGGGAAGAAGGAAACCCACAACATTATGCATTTGATTGCCCGCTAACATCAGCGTATCACTTAAATAAGCCAACGGAGGCCAACGTAGCAGCGTGGAGCGAAATAATACTTAAAAACAAAACAGCGCAAAACAAACTTATAAAAATAATAAGAAAACTAGAAATTATTAAACCGGTGGCGGTAGAAGATATAAATGATTAAGGTTCCCTGTGCTTAAACATACACCAACAGGAACACAAACAACAAGGCAGGTCTCACCTTATTGAGGAATACAGGGACCACACAAACACTAACATAACTACATGGCAGACCTCACCATCTTGAGGAGCTCGTCCACCATGCAGTGGACTAATTGACAACCCCGACTGTGACAAGGCAACGGAGCCCAATCGACCTGAAAATAACAACACATAGATCCTGAAACCAGTGAGATTGAGGACTCTTGGCCACACTAAAAATGACTAATTTACAATGCCTGGAGGCAAGCAGTGACCAAGGAAGTGACTACACAAACTTTAGTGCAGTGTGACCAAAGAAATTGTGAGTTCCCAGTTCCTTGGTCACACTGCACTAAAGTTTAATACATTAAATACTTAGTGACATTTTAATACAAAGTGATCGTTGACATTGACCGGCCACGAAAGTGGTTTCTCAAACGGTCAATGGCAGACCACAATGTGACAGAACCAGCAAGTGAGTGCGTGCAATCAAATAAGATGCAGACTCTCGTTCCAGATGAAAGCGGCACCACTCGCTGGAACACGGGGTCAGCGAGAAAGACACCCGGCAGTGTAGATACGAACTTTACTATCGCATTGCAGGGCAAATTCACCCGCGACCACCAACCTACATGTCATAGAATGACGCCGATTTAAATCATTATTCCGGCGATTAATCCAACATTGTACCCAGACCATCGTCGTCAGAGCGTGCTGCAGCCCTACCTGTAACGCAGCAGAGTTGCATGCCAGCTCGGGGTGGGTTCTAGAGGTTTTCATGGTTTCCCTCTAGACTAGCGTAAATACGGCTCACCTTCCCACAAAGTCCCCCATGAGGGCAATCACTCCCCAGCCCGCACATGTAAAGGTGACGCTCACTGTGTGGGCCTCACCTCGCGGTTGGGCTTTGTGATGTTAATTTAAAGTTTAAATAAACGGGGAATGGGTCATACACGTTGGGTTGGTGGATAGGCTTGTCTGGATTGTTCCGAGGGCGAGCAAAAAGACTTTAGATGACATACCAGTATCGGTCAGACAGAGTGGTAATCCGTCTACTAACAACTCGGCTACTGGATCAGCTCTCTCTTTCCAGGCCCGACAGGGGGGGCTCTTTGCCTCTCCGTGATGGGTTCCACTACGCAGCGGACATTAACAGCCTTACACTCGCTACGCGAGTAGGCTGTCCGCCTGCGGCGTCGAAATTAGATCTTCATATGACTGCTGGGTACCAGTTTGAGGTGCAACTTGAACATTGTATAGGGTACTCTTTCTTCTTTGGCTGTCATCAGGCAAGGTGTCTTGTGGCATCGGCATAGTGTCCTCGTTGTTTGGTTTAGGGCTGTCTGGACATGTCATCTCAGGCTCTACTGGATTCCGAAAAGTTTGCCACACGAATGGCTTGACATCTTGTGGTGATGATGGCTGCTATAAGGCATCCGGCTCACTTTGCTGGATTGCCATCAGTCTTTCTCGTTCAATCTCTTGATAGTATCCTAAGGTTGCAGTGACCAAGAGAGGCAAGTATGCAGTGATGAGCCAGCGGGCATCCCCATCGCCTGGGTTGGTCAGGACGAATCTGGGCATCTTTGCTGGATTGTATGACAAGTATGGTGTTTGCAGTATTTCCGTAAACTTTTCTGGCTTAACAAGTTTAACTTTCATATTCTCCCGCATATGTTGGAACCAGGGGTACAGTTTCATATCCAATCGCAGAACGTACAACTCCAAGATTGTCGCCAGAGTATCTTCAGCAATTGCAAAATAATGCTGGTACATGTATCGAAGAAAGTTGCTACATTTCGGCAGGACGTCTCTGACTTAAGTTGAATTTTATGTTTACAATATTCTGTAATTATTTTCAGCTAACTGTTTTAACTAATAAGGATGGCATAAGGTCTATCGGCGTTAACAGAATAATGATCATGCAAATCAGGACCAATGATTTGTCAAAGCAGTGTAACTAAAATTCTGTCATCTAAATACAGGTGTCAAGCATCCATTTTTCACTCTTCAGAATATTATACATTTGATTACAGGTTAGCATTTTATTTTTAAAATTTCTAAGATGAACTACTTGTACAAATAAAAATTTTAAAAGAAATATAGTGCAATATGAAAACATCATTAAATTCAAGTGTAAAAGTTTAACTAATTCAAAATTTAATCAAAATATTTCAGAATCATAACAATTGTAACAAATCATAAGAAAACAATATTTCATATTTTTCTGTTATAATTTTTAATTACATGTTTTATTATCCTTTGTTTAAAGTATGTAATTTTAGTTTATATTGTTCCTGTAACTTAAAATTAGGAAGAATTGTTAGTTTCTATTTTTCATTTATGCTTTGTGTGTGTGCTTGCGTATTTTTTTAATACAAAGTTTACCACTTTATCAAAATGTTGATTAGAGGGGATATAGATTAAACTTATAACTTTTTTTCTTTAAATTTAAACATTAATTGTACTATTTTAAGAACATTAATTTTTGTGACATTTCCATGTAATGTTTAAAATTGTTTTATAACAGAAGCAATTTAACATTAATAAATCATTATATAAATAAATCATTATAAATCATCAACTATAAAAATTTTTGCAATGTTGATCTTACTTTGTTTCTGATGTTATTTTATTTAAAATTACTTATAGGAAAAAAATTTATTTATTTGTAGCTTCTCTTTGCCACCATGAGAGCCATACCACCGATATTGATGTACAGCAATATAAGAAGAAATGATTTATATGTGCTCCTGACAGAGAATAAATTGAAGAAATAAATTTTAAAAATATATTATGATACATGAAAACATCATTAAATTCAAATGTAAAAAATAAGTTTTACTAATTCAGTTTAATCTAAATATTTCAGAATCATAACCATTGTAAAAAGTCATAAATACACAATGTTTCTTATGTTTCTATTATCCTTTGTTAAATGTGTGTGATTTCTTTCTATATAGTGTTTGTAACTTATTATGAAAAATTAATGGATAGTTTTTATTTTTCATTTATGTATTTATATGCTTATTAAATGTGAAGTTTGTCATTGGATCAAAATATTATTTGGAGTATAAACTTTATAATTTATAAGTTTTCTTTCTAAATTTAAATCGGAATTTTAATAATCTTTCAACAACTTTAAATTTGCATGAGATTTTAGTAAAATTTTTAAAATTAGTTTGTTAGATTGCAGAATTTATTCAATAGTAATTTAATGTTAATAGTATTAAATAAAAATGCTGAAAAGATTGAAATTTCATGAGATTTTAGTAAGCTTATATTCTTAAAATTTTTTTTAAAGAAATGTTAGCTCTGCAAACATTTCTTTAAAAAATTTTTTAAGAATATTCATATTTAAGTGAATTTTTCTGCTGTTAATATAAAATTGATGAACAACAACATCAAAAAGGAACTAAACAAAGTTGTCTTGTGTTCTATATTAAAATAGAATCAATGTTCTATATTAAATAAATCAAAATATCTTGTATTGTCTCTTCTGAAATATCTTCTATGTTAAGATATACCAACTGTTACAAATAAATTGGAAGAACTGAATGAATAACTTATGATTTTAATCTTTAAAACGAAACTTCTGAATAAATTTATGAGGACTTGTTAAAAATTTGATATTTTTACAGTTAAATATCCATTGTAAAATTAAAAAAATATTCAGAAAATCATAACAATTTACAATCTGCTATTCAAATTATTTTTCCTAAAAATGAAAATTATTTAAAAAATTCTAATGAATATTGTCCCTAAGCAAATTTATTGGAGTTTTTCTATTAGTAAAATAATTAGAAAAGCAAATTTATATTACTGAAATTATTGAATGTTAATTATGTGTCCTTCAATTAAAACTGTTGAATATACTGATATGTCCAAGAGGGAAACAATATTAGATGATCAGTAAAATACGTTTCCTATTAATTTCACTTAAGTATATTAACTAATTTTTTATTACATTTTGAATTTATTCAAAACTATTAAAAAAATCTACCTTCTAATAAAAGTATTTTTACGTATGAAAAAACCTAATGGGTAAAATATAATTCATATAAAAAAATGGGTTTACCTCAATATTGTCAGGCTTAGTAACAAAAATACACTATCGTTAAATTATTTTTGAGTCATATTGTATTTTTGATATTTAAGCCAGAAAACAGCACCAGTACACGAGTAGAATACATAATTGCATGGCATAATACCATCGCTGCACTCACTCCCTTTCCATCGATTCTTAAAAAAACTCACCCGGCCATATGTTATAAGCCCATCACACCGTGCACGTCAATTGTAGGGGCTGTTTGCACATGTTTGATGATCAATTATTATACCATTATTCTCCCTTAGAAATACGTTTGTTAATTGCGGCTGATATCGCTGGCAAGCTGCTCAGTGGGATGTAAAAGAACTTAGATCAGGATTGGTTTGAGTAGAAACTAGATTAGGTTGGAGTTTGATGGGAAAGAGCGGAGAAGTAGAAAATCAGGACAGTACAAATTCTGTTCTATTTTGTCATGTTACTGATGCTAATATCTCAGATTTATGGAAGTTAGATACACTTAGTATAAATGATCAAACCGAAAGGAAAACTAGAGAAGAATTATAACAATTGACAAAAGAGAATTTTTTCCAAACAGTCACTAGGGACTCAGATGGAAGGTACAAAGTTCGATTACCCTGGTTAAAAGAACATCCCCCTTTGGCAAATTGTAAGGACATTTCTGAGAAAAGACTTGTAAATTGTGTCAAGTCGTTGAAGAAGTTAGAGAAGATTGTAGAATACGAAAGTATTTTTAAGGACTGGTTAGAGCAAGGTATTATAGAAGAAGTGGGTAGCTCAGATCCTGAACACTAGTTACCCCATCGGCCTGTTTTCAAAGAAAGCGCAACAACGAAAGTTAGAGAGATAAAAATTCGTCTTCAGTCAATGATTGTTCAGAAAAAGATCCCGATTTTGAGGAATTAATACCTTCTGTCATAGATTTAGAATAGGAAAATATGGAGTAATTGCTGATACTGAAAAGGCGTTTTTACAGATTGGGCCCTATGAGCATGACAGGCCATATTTAAAGTTTTTGTGGTGGCAAAATGGAAAGAAACAGTTAAGAATTTTTCAGCATCGAAGAGTAGTTTTTGAGATTTCTTCAAGTCCTTTTTTGTTAGCAGCTACTTTAGAATTTCATTTGAGTAATGTACCTATTGAATACAAAGAAACTGCTCAAAAACTTTTGAAATCCTTTTATGTGGACAATTGTGTTCATAGTGTGAATAGTGAAAAGGAATTAGGGAAATTTATTCAGGAATCCCAAGAAATTCCTAGAACAGTAAAATTTAATGTATGAGGTTGTGAGCATACCCTTTTCGAAACAAGTGAATCTGACTTAATAGAAAAAGAAATTGTTCCAGTTTTGGGATTAAAATGGGAAAACAGAAATGATGACTTGTCTTTTGATTTGAGAGATTTTGATCCCATTTTAGAAGATCAACCAGTTACTAAAATAATTATTTTGTCAGCTGTTCACAAAATTTTTGATCCAACTGGATACACTTGTCCCATAACTTCAGTACCAAAACTGATGCTACAGGAATGCTGGAAAATGAAATTATCTTGGGATTATGATTTACCACCTTGAATGGTAAAGAAATTTATAATGTTGAAAAATCAACTGAAAACTCTAAATGACATTTCAATACCAAGATGCTTGGACAGAAATAAAGTAAATAGAAATATAACATTGCACGTCTTTTGCGATGCATCAGAAAAGGCCTGTATATTTTTAAGGAGTGAAGGAGAAAATTCTACAGATTGTCAACTGATACAAGCTAGGTCAAGAGTTATACCCATTAAATCTATATCGGTATCTAGGCTAGAACTTCTAGCATGTTATAAAGGAGCAAGACTGTCAATCTGTGAAAGAAAGCTTAAGAATGGAAAAAGTGACTAACAATATTGGTCTGATTCCAGTGATGCTTTATACTGGATTAAAAAGAAAGAAAACTGGGCTACTTTTGTTTTCAATCGTTTGAAAGAAATTTGTCTTTTGAGTGATCCAGAGGATTGGCATCACATTTCTGGACAACTAAATCCAGCTCATTTACCATCTCGAGGGTGTAGCGTTGAAAACTTAGCCAAGTCTAATTGGTGGCTTGGACCTGCTTAGATTAAAAATCCTTCTGAATAATGGCCCAAATCCAATCTTTTCCCCGACGATGGGATTATTAATGCTGAAAGAAGAAAAACTGTTGTTAAGAGTTACCAATACAGAAAAAGAAGAAAAAAATTAAAACCTTTTCTCCTATTATCTTAAACTTCTGTTGGTTGTATCATGGATTTATATATTTTTTGATAATTTTAGGGTAAAAAAGAATTTTAGGAAATTTGGGAAATATAACTGTAGAAGAAAGAAATTGATTTGAGATTTCATTATTAAAGTTAACACAGCGAGAGTCTTTCACAGGACCACGAGATATAAAACTTAAGTTTCAAATTTTTGTAGATGAAAATTATTTTTTTCCGAATAAAGGTATGACTTATTGAAAGAAAAATTAGATAATTTTAAATTTTCTGTTGTATTACCTAGTGAACATCCAAATCTTGAAAAATTAT
Source organism: Latrodectus elegans (assembly GCA_030067965.1). Lineage (NCBI taxonomy): Eukaryota > Metazoa > Arthropoda > Arachnida > Araneae > Theridiidae > Latrodectus > Latrodectus elegans. Next base: position 40,214,618 of record CM057817.1, on the reverse strand, counting down.
TACGATGGAAACACTATTGTCTTGGTCATGCAGGTATTCAGATAGAAATGAAATACCTTAGAGAATTCTGGATATTGAAATATGAGAAAACTGTACGCAAGGTTATCAGAAATTGCCTTACTTGCAGAAAATTCGATTCCCGCCCAGTAGAAACTCCAACAGTTCCATTACCAATAGATCGTTTAAGAACGGCTTCGGTGTTTCATATAATTGGAATTGATTTTGCTGGACCACTCTTCCCCAAAGGAAACCAGAAAACTTGGATTGTGATTTATACTTGTGCTGTATTTAGAGCAATTCATTCAGAATTGACGACTTCTCTATCCACAGAACAATTTTTGCAGTCATTCCGGAGATTTATAGCATGACGTGGAAGGCCAGCTATTGTCTACTCAGATAATGGAAACTTTGTTGGAGTAAACAATCTTCTGAAAAGATTTATCTGGGACACAGTGGAGAAATACAGCACATTCAACAAAATTAATTATTCCGCCATCTGCACCAAGGTGGAGTGGCTTCTGGTAACGTTTGAATGGAATAATCAAGAGAATACTTCGGAAAGTCTTGGGACAAACGTTCCTCAATTTTGAAGAATTAAGCACTGTTTTATGCGATTGTGAAGGTCTCTTTAATGAACGACCCCTCAGATATGCGAGTGTGTGTGTGTGAGGATCCAAATGACCTAGATTCTCTTACTCCCAATATGCTTTTGCAGGAAGTCAAAGAAACTGGTACGCCTGAACTAGACATCTTGGATAGCAAATCTTTGAATAAAGGTATATCTATCGCCAGACTACGGCAGGATCTTCGAAAACGGTTTCACTCTGAATACTTGGGACAACTAAGGCAGTTTAAAAGTAAAGTACGAAGTTCACCACCCATTAAGATAGGAGATGTTGTTCTGATATCCAGTGACAACATGAAAAGGTTAGAATGACCTTTACGAAAAGTGATAGAAATTTTTCCATCACCAGATGGAAATATTTGACTTGTCAAATTGAAGATTAAAAATGGAGTAGTTCTACGTCCAGTGTTGAGATTATACCCTCTCGAAGTTGGTGAGAATGAAAAAGAAGTCTTCCAAGAAAATAAAACACCAGCGATGATACTAGTGAAAGTAAAAAGCATCCTCTCGACAAGGCTGATGAACGAACCTCTCAATATGGTAGGAGGTTAAAACAGGTAAAAAGACTTGTGTTGTAGAATTGAAATTTTCTTTAGAGCAAGAACTTTTTATCTTTAGACTTAATATCTTAAAATTTATTTCAAAACTTTAAGATTTAATGTTACGAAAAAATTTTATTTTTAATTAATTTTATTGATAATTGAAACTTATTTTGATAATTTTTTTTTTAATTTGAAGTGTATTGATTTATTTTTGAAACTTATTAATTTGTATTAAATGTGATGTTGAGAATTTTTTTAGATTTTAATTTGAATATTGTGTTTGAGTTTTCAGAGATGTAAACCCAAAGGTGGGAGGATGTTGGAATTCTTAGCGATCATCAAGAAAATAATGTAACCTTCTTGGCCAGTTGAGCATTGATGACGTCATTTCAGGATCCCACACTCCCACGCGAAAAAATGTAAATAGAATACTTTTATGCTTTGAGCCGTAGGGAATGCAAGTGCATGCACAGCGAAATATTTTCTTGTAAATATTTATGTGTCCTACTATAATGATTTATAATAATAGATATTACAGAATTTTTCTTTGATTATGTGTTTAGATAGAATGTCTCATGAACCGAATCCCGGGACGAATTAAGGTAAGAGTAAATTTTCGCTTACCAGTAGATTACTTGTGGTAATTGTATTGTTAACAAAAACTTATTTACAAAACGCTTACCTTATTTCATTAAATGTTATCGTAGACTTTCACGAACATTATCTTATGAACAAGAAAATATTTTAACGGCCAAACAAACTTTTTGTATTGAAAATGAATTATGCGGTATTTTTAAATGTAATGGATGTATAACAGATAATCTTAGTCAAATACAATATTCATGCTTAACAAAATCAAATTTATAAAAATATCAGTCTCTAGGAACTCAAGTGCTATTATTAGTTAATATAGAAGCAACAGCATCGAATTTTGTAAATTCAGTTGATTTTATTTATGAAACCTTCATAAATAATATCTCTGTAGAACTTATTCAAGATGTACTTTTTAAATTCTGCATTAAATATTTTGAAGTTTATACATGTGTCTTGCATTAGTTTGAAAATATGTCTTTTTTGAGAAATAATACATGTTTATAAAATAAATTTCTTCTTTTGTTAAAAATATGAAACGTTTTTATCGAACACAAACATATTTTACTTTATTTAAAATTATATTTATTTCAACATTAAGTAATGAAAAATGGTAGGTAAAAGAACACAAAAATAAGACATAATTTTTAGCAATTCAATTTATTAGAATTTTTCCAAGTCTTTACCGAGGTTACATTGGAATTTTTTTCAATTTTAATATTAGGTAATTTGACAGTAACAAGTAAATTCAAGTATTAATTTCATAAAAATTGTTTCGGTACATTGAATTCATAAAAAGCTGGAAAAAATGTTTTGCAGGAATATTGGGATTCTTATCAGAAAAAATGGAATTAAACATGTTCGCAATATTGGAATGAGGTATTTTCCCTTCATGATCACTAATTTCACCTTTATCATTCCAATTTATAACATTAGATTGACTTTTAAGAAAAGAAAGTGTTGCCTCTGCCTTTCTTTTCAATTTTGGAGATAGGCTGTTTAAAAAAATTACATCATAATAATTTTGCGACAGTTCATTTTTTTCGGAGGAGTTTATTTTTCTTGAAGAATCAATTCACTATTTTTAGATTCTTCTTGAATATTCGATAAAGATGTTGATTTTTCTCCTGATGAGTTCGATGATTTCACTTCCAAAAAAGTATAAATGGAATTAAATTCTTTTATCTTAAACTTTTTCCGTAAATGTTCTTAAAACTTTTTCTGTAATCTCATTGGGTGTGTTGTTAAGTCACTAAAAACTACATAGCCAGAGATATTTTGTACCGGTTTCGAATCCCAAAAGAAAATTTTTTTTTAAAGTATGATTTTTTTTAATGCTCAATTCACATTTAAAAGGAAAATATTTAATTCACTCCATTAGATGGCGACACGATTCTCTTATATTAAATTCTCTAATTAAGAATATAAATTATCAATACAGGCTACAAATTATGATGGGAATAAATCAATGAAATGTTGAACAAAAATTGAAACAATTAACTGCTCAGCAATCGGCTTAGATACAAATATTATGTAATGTAAGCTGAAGTAAAGAGTTCTTCAGCCTTTAACAGCTTCAGATATAATTCAAAAAAGAATGTATGTAACCCTTGAAAGTATTACAGAATAATCTTGAAGCATTGAGTTTCAATATTCGATTTTTGGAGTTCTTTTGTTGCTTGCAAAAATGAATAAGTATGGATGAGGATACATTGACTTTGTTTTCCAGGAGTACCCATGGAGAAAGAATCATCAGGAAAGCAACAAATTGACTTTTTTGTTTGATAATTACTTCACTTCACTTTACATAAATCTAAATACTACTAAACAGAGTTATCATGTAATTATTGTAACTGAACTAGATCCTGAAAACGTTTACACAAGTCAACAGTTTAGAGTACAAAATATTTTATAGCGATCGTGCCGTCACATAGTGGTAATATTAAAAACTAATACTGATTTCAGTTTTCCGAGTAATTTATTGAAAATTTTAAAACAAAAAATTATAATATTTTGTAGGAAAAAAATGCATCAAGGTAGGAAAAAAATTCCAGTAGTAATTCACGATTTTCAAGAAGTCGAAATTCCAGGAGTTGTGCAAACCCTGCTATAATCTTTTCTCTTGCATACATATAAAAATATTTTTATATGATGAAAGGGTTAAATTTAGGAAAATATTCACTACAAATTTAATATCTTTAAAACAAAATAAATTTATAAAGGAACTTAGGATTCAGTAAATTGTTCTGCAGCAAAATCATTGAATTCTATTTAATATTTAAAGATGAATAAAAATTTTTTTATGTAGAAAATGTAATGTGTGAAATAGAATGACCTTTTAGAAATAGTATATTAGTAATTAGTTGAAATTACCTTTATGCGACATGTGAAGAATTAATCTTAATAACATAATTACTTTCAGTAAATTTAATAAAAAGTATTTATAAGTAATTATTTTACAATCAAAATTGCTTTTAAAACAAATTGCTCTAATAAGTTTGCTCTACAAAAATTTAAAGTAATTCCTATTAGATATAAAAAATGATTTTTAAATCTATCAAACTTAACAATAGAAATTCTGGTAGCAAAACGGCCATCATATCTACCTTGCTATTCTTATTTGAATAAAAAAAAATCATATGTCTAGTTTACCTTTTAAACATAAAATGGCTCAGCCTGCCTCAAAGGTTTAAAACAGTCAAATAAACTTTTACATTTTAAGCATAGAAATTTCTTTGCATTTTTATAAACATCAAAATAATTTTTCAAAAGAAGCTAATTCAAAGTTTCAGAACTAATGCCTGATTTAGGTATATATCTGGTATATTATTAAATATTTTATTAGATTCACAATATATTGGACACATCGTGAAACAGGTGAAATAAAAATCTCTGTTATTCTATTACAAAATATAAAATGTAGTTAAGGATATTAATTTTTGCAATAATCTGGAATTCAGAAATTTTAAAATAAATCTTCTTTAAAATTTTTTTTTTATCAAAATTCTAGTTTACTTCTATAAAATTAGAACGTTTATATAAAGTTCACAATTTTTTTATAAAGTTCAGATTCCTATAATCTAATAAAATAAGATATAAAGCAAAACTTTCATATCTTATTGTTTTATTATCTAGTAAAAGTTACATATATTTTCTAAAATGTCGAAAATTTTTCACTTAATCATTATTGATTACATTTTTATAAAGCATTATAAAATTAATGATCTCAGACAATTGAATATTGAAATTTAATGACTTAAAATGATTTTTTTTACAATTTTATAATTATTTAACACTACTATTTTTAATAGATGATTTTAGAAATTAAAATTTAAATATTTAATATAATTTTTTATTTAAACGAAAGGTAAACTTTCCATAAGAAATTCAACTAAACTATTTTTTTTATGAATGACAATAAAATTTATTTCTAATCATTTAAAGAATAAAGACTTTGCTAAGAAAATTTAGAATCCTCCTTTATACATAGTGTTTTTAATTAGGAAACTATATATATAACATATATATATATATATATATATATATATATATAAAGGTTTTGCATTTATAATATTATATTGCGAATGCATGACATTTTCATACAAATATATTTAGAATGAAGTAAGAATGATCTCTTTAGTACATTGTTATACATTACAATTTTACTTTATATAAATCTGGCACTTTTTCCAGATAAGTAGTAAGGATTATTTTGTTTTCATTTTTAATTACATATAAGTTTTGAATTCATATTCACTGAAATAATATTAGAAAAGCAGTTCAAGAAACCCAATTGTAAAAAAAAAAATAATAATTTGCCATTTATATTGGAAAAATTGACCATAATACTTTAAGCTATAGTACATTCAATAAATCATTCAATTCAGACAAACTAATTAAGTAAATTTTCATGCTTTTTTTTAAATTATACAAATTATATTTTACCTATGAATAATCAATTCTCAATTAAACTAAAGCAATTTAGATAGCACATTTTTACCATCACTCTGAAATAATGAAGTAAAATTACATTTACCTACCAAAAAATAACACAATTAATGAGTAAAAATTTCTAAAAGAATTAACATTTATTAAAAAATTCTCAATTCATTTAAATTATTGAATTCCAAATTTGTATAAATAGTGGAAAACAGTTTTGGAATATGTGCTGAAAATATACTATTACTAGGACTTCAAAAATATGTATTTACTTGAATTAAATAATTATTGTCTGTTTCAGTAACTTTTAAAATTAATCCATATGAAATAATGATGCTGTTTCAAAAATATTACTAAGTTTTTTTCGAGTCCAGTTCCTTCAGTTGTTCATTTTTATGTTAAGTAGCCTTAGATGTTAAGTAACTAACTTTATGTTAAGTAACTAAGAAACAACAACATACCACAATCAGCAAAATATATCAGTTGGGTTTAAATTTTGTGAGAATATACTAGCCTGTATATTTTACAGTTAAGAATTGTATTTTAAGAAACAATAATATAGACAAATGAAAATTAACATATTTTTCCTGCATGTAATCAGAGGACTGTGTTAAAAAAGTTTCGAATTTTATTGTTGCATTTTATTATGTTATTACTACATACGTTAAACACTACCCGCAGATAACATGATACTGTTCATATTTCACAAAATGAATAAGAGATGGCACAATAATTCAGCGGACTTGAATAATGAGCATAGTTCAACTGTGTTCCAGAAAGAAAACAATTCCATAGAACAATATTACATTTGCAATCTGTTTCACTCTGAACACAAATTCGTATATTGTCCTCTGGGAAAAAAAAACTATTAAGTTACAGAGCAAATTTTAAGCTAAAACGTATAGGGAAGGTAAATTATATATAACCTCATTTAGAAAGTTATGAAAAGCTAAAAATCGATAAGTTTTATAGAATCTTCTCAGATTTTGATCCATAACGTGCTTTCATCTTATTTTATCGCACTTTACGTTGAGGTTGATCAAAAGAGATCTTTTCTTTACAAATATTTTTGTACAAATTAACTCCATTTCTTATCATGCCTTGATTTTTTATTTTATTTGGTACCAAATTATCAGCAGTATATATTTCCGACAATTCGTCAAAAAATTGCGGCGGAGTATTCAGCAATGCATTTTATTTTTTTTACTTTAAAAATGGTTTTACAAATTAATATATAGGAAAATTCAGTAATCTTTTTCTTTTTACATAATTAATGATACTGAGCTGAAGAACTTTTTCAAAAACTTTAGAACAGACTGAAAATAATTTTTAATATTCCAAATAAATCAATGAATACTCAATACATTAACCACAGGACACAAAAGAAAAAGTTTAGGAAAATCGCTAAACAATTGTTCTTGTGTTATATTTGATCACTTAAATTAAACCATTTAGACAAGTAAATTAAAAATAATTAGGCCTCTTATTGTCATGGTAGAAACTAATATAAAAATATGTCCTGATAAAATATTGTAAAATTTTGTAGGTGTTAAATAACATATGGGGAAATGTATTTAAAAACTTAGTTTATCTAATAAAAATAAATATCTAAAAATTATTTGTCTTATGAAAAAGGAAATTTATACTGTACAGGAAATATTGAACATACAAGGAAAAAAAATAGACGCAATGTATCTAAATTGATAATTTATTAAAAAACAAGTTTGTTTAATAAAAACAGCATAAAAATTCCAAAGCAGAATTTGAGGATACTGCTATTCTTTGTACTTCGTATTATTCACTAAGCCAAAATGAAAACACTGAGAAATTTCTATTACATTAAAATGTTATTTATTATTACTTTTTAAAATTTATACAACAATAGTGAGGTATACGTTTTAGTTTGAGCCACCTTTATTTGGAGGCACAATTCATTCTAGAAAACTGGTAAATACATACAATACTATTTAGAGTAGAGTTAATGGTAAGTGACTATCTCATTTTCCAAATCCAGAACTGTGACACTTTTCAGAGGGATAAGAAATCTTTCCAATGAGAGACAGAAATAGCTGACAATTTTTGACAAGTTCAAGGGAAGTGGGTGAGGAACAAAAAGCATTACAATTGGTTCTAAGGAAGAACATTTTTTTTTTTTCACAGATTATTAAAATTTTCTGAAACTCTGAGTCAATAAATTGACTCAAAGTAATAAAATTTAAATTTTTTGACATCTGTAAGTACAAAATGTAAAATTAAAATTTAATTGTTCATGACACTGTAGTTTAATTTCTGATTTGGTATAGCAACATTATGAAGCATAATATACATATTTACTTAAAATGAATTTCTCATAGCAGTTAATATTTGGTAAATTTTCACTGTTTCATAGATTTGGATAACAATTTTAAACCAATAAAACAAACACTTAAACTTTATATAATAAATTATTAATTCTATAAATTATAATATATAAACTATTAGAATATTCATCATTAACTTATAATATCTAACCAACATTAATTAAATATTGATTCCCTACAATATTTTGAAAGTAAATTGGTGTAATAGTGGTGAAACTCAATTTAACTTCAATAGCAATATATTCTAAATGTAAATCTAAGCAAAAATGAAGTACTTAAGGAATTGTATGAAAAATGATAAAAAAGAGTAATAATGTATGACAAAGATTTCAAAATGAGAAAGTATAAACAATCCCAGCAAGGCATAAATCATTTCCGTGAATTATATGGTTAAAACAGTCTTTAAAATGCAGCACACAAAGTCCAACATTTAAAATTTGTAATTTCTTCATATTAAGAGAAAAGTAATATGATCACTTGTGCATTTGCTTCTAATAGAAAGGCATTTATCAACCACCAAAACCATGATGAGTCATCAGGCAGAGAAAAATCAGATTCCACTTCTGTCATAAGTCCAAAATACTGCAAAATACGAAGTTTAAGTATTAGTTGGCAAACGACATGATTTCACCATCAGCAATCTTGTATACATGACCATGAGTATTTTTAAGGCCTAGAAGATAAAAACAGATCAAAATTAAATTTTATGGCTAGAGATAGAAAAAAGTACTTGGATTAGAAAGTATGGTTAAATATTTGGAACATGATAAAAGAAAAATATTAAGGAAATATATAAAATCGCTCAAGCATTCATGAATTAATACACACAGAAATTATTAAAAGAATATATTTTAAAATCATGAATGCTTTCTAGTGTTAAAAAGAAAAAAAGTTGAGAAACTTGTGGTATGAGAGCTCAAATGTGGGCAAAGGGTGAGAGTGCCTGTATCTTTTTCTGACTGAAGTCCCTGGGGTATGAAGAATATGCCCCAATTAGGTGGCCAGTTATGGTGGTGTATAATACACACAATGAAATTTGAACCTTTAACACATAACTTGCAAATTATATACAGAAAAATACAGTAATTAAATAAACAGTTAGTTGGGTTTTATGGCGCAAGGTCCAAAATTGGACATGCTGCGCCAAAAATAAGACTTTTGTAGTTTTAATTTTATTTGTTTATTTATTTATTTGTTTTTCTTCCAAAACAAAGCAACCCTAAACTTAAAAAACAAAATCTGGTGTATATATTATTTAAAATCTATTTAAAGTTTAATTATAAAACAAAGTAGAAAAACAAGTATATATAATTTCAATAGTTTAAAATACAAATTAAATAAAATGTATAAAACCTATGGCTCTCAAAAAAGCGAATAGGTTTCTATAAGGTGGATCCCCCACTAAATCAATCATAGTTAAAATATCAGAATTAAAATAGTGTAAACGCTGTTGGTTAAAATCATGACATGAAATTAAAATATGATAAACAGTGAATGGTTCATCACACGCTTCACACCATGGATTTAAATAATTTAAAAACAAATGTCTGTGTGTGAAACGTGTGTGCCCGATACGAAGGCGAGTTAATCTAACATCAGCACTTCGTAAAGGTTTACCTTTACGATAATGAGGTGAGGGATGGGAAAATGGTATGGAGTTTGTTTCCGACCTGCATGTCCCACGATTCTTCCAAAAGCGAATGAACAAATCTTTTAATACCCTTTCTCACATCTGAGAGCGGAATTGATGGTAAAATTGGTTGTGTTGCAGTTTTTGCAGCTATGTCCGCTCTCTCATTTCCATCAAGACCTACGTGACTTGGTATCCAACAAAATACTATTTTGTATCCCTTGCCAGCAAGGGAATCCAATGCTCTGAAAATTCTCGACACAACTGGATGACATGTAACACTATTGTTCTTTAAAGCTTCAATAATACTCATGCTGTCAGTGTATATACAATATTCTTTATAATCATCTGTATTCACATGCTGAAGCGCGTAGTAAATTGCTGTTGCTTCAGCAGTAAAGATGGAGCAGGATGGATGTAGGCTGAACTAAAAGCTGTATTGTTAATAAAAATTCCACAGCCCACATGTCCTGCTGTTTTAGAACTATCTGTGAATACAGGTTTATAGGATTTGTACTGACAGCGGTGAGAGAAGAATAGCTGTTGAAAAAATAATAGGTGTTGTGTCCGATTTTTTATATTGAGCAAAGGTATTAATAACTATATTTGTTGGGTTATACCAAGGCGGATGAGCAAATTGGTCTACAGATTCAATCTGGATATCACATAGGTCTGTGAGCAAAAGTTGTGATTTTGTTCGTGTAAGAAATGGTGGGATGCTCATTGGACGAGCATCATATAGTCTTTTATGGGAGGCATTCAGAACCATGGAACGCAACGGATGATGAGGGGTTGATGTTATCTTAACATAATAACCGAGAGACTGCTGCATTCGTCTCAGGTCTAACGGTAGTTGATGACATATCACATATAGACTCTGGACGGGTGATGTGCGGAATGCCCCAGAACATATCCTCAAAGCAGAGTGATGAACTGTGTCCAGTCTTCGTAAAATAGAAGATCTAGCCGATCCATAAGCAACACATCCGTAGTCAATGCGGGATAGAATCAATGACTGATAAATTCGAAAAAGTGATGTGCGATCTACACCCCAAGATGTATTTGACAACACCTTGAGGATATTAAGCAAGCGTTCACACTTCTTCCGAAGATGCAGAACATGCGGAAGAAAGGTTAATTTTCGGTCAAAGATTATTCCCAGAAATTTTATTTCACTGACTACTTGTATTGGAGTGTTGTTGATATTAATAACTGGATCACTGTGATGGCTAGTTTTTCTACAGAAGTGGACACACTTACTCTTGCTTGATGATAAAGTATGGCCATTCTCGGCACACCATGCAGCAAGTTTATTAACTGCTGTTTGCAGTTGTCTCTCAATTATTCGCATATTAGATCCCTCGCATGATATTTGCAGGTCATCAACAAACAAGTTACCATATACAGATGATGGAAGTTAATGGAGAATGTTACTAATGAAGAGAATAAAAAGTGTGACACTTAAAATAGAGCCCCAAGGAACACCCTCAGATTGTGTAAAAGTATTGGATGTAAAATTTCCGATACGAACTTTAAAACCACGGGAGCATAAAAAATTCTGCAGGAATATCGGAAGATTACCCCGAGAGCCAAAATCATATAATGTACGGAGAATTCCATATCGCCATGCATGGTCATACGCCTTCTCTATATCGAAGAAAATGGAAACCAAGTGATTTCTCCACACAAAAGCGTTGCGGATTTGAGTTTCCAAGTGTGTCATATTATCAAGAGTGGATCTTCCTTTACGGAAGCCACTCTGATTCTTATGAATACAATTATTGGTTTCTAGGACATAGATGAGACGGGCATTGACCATACGTTCGAGAGTCTTACATAAGCAATTCGTCAGACAATTGGTCGATAATTTGAAGGATCTGAAGAATCCTTACCAGCCTTTAGGACAGGAATCACTATTGCTTCTTTCCATCGAGATGGAAATTCATTTTCAGTCCAGATCCTATTGAACAGGTAAAGTAAGTTCGACAGGGAATCTGGACTTAAATGTAAAAGCATGAGATAACCGATTCCATCAGGTCCTGGACTGGTGTTACTGGCCTGTTGTAAAGCTTTCTTCAATTCAAACTTTCCAAATTTACAGTTATACGGTAAGGCTTGTCGATGGTCGAAGCGAATTGGTACACGCTCAGCTCGAGTCTTAGTCCTCAAAAACGAAGGACTATAAGAGTTCAAGCTTGAAACGTTAGCAAATGCTTCACCAAGGACGTTTGCAATATCCGTAGGAGAAGAGTATATAGCAGCTCCTGATTTTAAGATAGGAATAGAAAATTCTCTATAAATTCCATTGGCTGCCTTCACTCTTCTCCACAACTGCTTACTGGAAGTTGAAGATCTTATTGAAGATAAATAGCGAGACTAGGATTCCTTTTGACTTCGACGACGAGCTCTGCGAGCTAGAGCTCATGCTCTCTTAAAGGCCGTTAAAGATTCTCCGTTGTGGGATACCTCCTAAATATTCCCCATAACTTCCTCTGTTTTTTATAAGTTTTTTGGCATTCTTTGTTCCACCAAGGTTTGCACCGCCTGTGTGGTTTAGAGGAACTCTTAGGTATTGAAATATCAGCTGCATTCTTAATTGTTTCAGTGACTTTACAAACGGCAGTATCAATATCTTTGATCGAAACCATTTTAGCATCAACAACTGCCAATTGTGGGAATAATGTCCAATCTGCCCGACTGTACACGTAAGCAGGTAGACATTGTTCTACACTACTACCTCCAGTCTGGGAGACGACCAGAGGAAAATGATCGCTATTATGCAGATCATTTCCTACATTTAAATTTAACAATGGCAGAAGAGATGGAGAACAAATGGCAAGATCGAGAGAATGAGATGTTCTCGTGGGTACATGGAAAAATGTTTTCTCGTCGGTATTAAGCAGACAGAGACTGTTATCTGAAATAAAACGCTCTATCTGCTGACCGCGAGAATTAGTATCATCATTTCCCCACAAAGAACTATGGCCGTTAAAGTCACCCAACAGTAGAAATGGTGTTGGCAGCTGATCTATTAATGCATCCAGTTCCTCTTGGTGGATGACATGTGGTGGTAAATATAAACTACAGACAGTTAATAAGCATGTTGTATGAATTCTTACAGCAACTGCCTGCAGAATAGTATTTAATGGATGGGCAGTGCTGGGGTAAGTATTAGATGTTAATATACAAACACCTCCAGACACTGTACCATTATCACCACAGTCTTTCCTAAAGCTGTTAAATCCACGCATGGAAAAGTTATTGCTGGACTTCAGGAATGTTTCCCGAAGCGCAATACATGCGGGATTGTAGGCTGAAATTATAGACTATGTCATCATGATGAGAACGCAAACCATGGCAGTTCCAAGAAACAAAGGAAGCTATTATTCAGTTTGATGAGCTCTGTTCCCAGAGCTGAGTGGCATGTCATCTGACATCTCCTTGAGCGATAGATCTTCGTCCGAGGGATGTAAGGAAACAGCATCAGCCTCCAGGGATAAGGCTTTACGGGTGGATATGGAGGGCCTAACATTGCCCTCTTTTGCAAATTTAAGTTTTAGGGCCTTCAGGGCCTTAGATTTAGCCATCTGAGCTTTTCTATGGGGGAATGGTTGTGGAGGTCGATTTTGGCCTCTGTACAGATGTAAGGGGTAACTTTACTGTTGAAAGTGAAAGAGCATCCGTTTGTGTACTAGCCGTTCTGGTGAACTTGGCGGCTACTGATGCATAACTAACTCCTACTTGAGGTGTACATGCTGTTACAGCACGTCTTGCCTCGGGATAAGAACAATTATTCTTAACTTTAGTGGTTGTGATCTCCTTTTCCAATATCCAGGTAGGACAACTTCTAGCGTAGGAGGGGTGGTCACCTTTACAGTTTACACACCTCTCCTTTGCAGTACATGACGAGCTGTCGTGGCCAACTGCTGTGCAGCGGGCGCAAGTCAGTTTGCCCCTGCAAGCCGCTTTAGAGAGACCAAATCTCTGGCACTGGAAACAACACAAAGGATTCGGAATAAATGGCCTGACGGATAGATGCATGTACGCAGCTTTAATATGCTGCGGTAGGACTGGCATCGCAAATGTCAGTACAAGATGTTTAGTATTGATGATCTGTCCATCCCGTCTGACAGTGATGCGTTTTACAGCGCAGACCTTTTGATCTTTGAGATTTTCTAAGATCTCGTCCACAGGCGTATTTAATAAATCCTTGGCGGATACCACATCACGTGAAAAGTTAAGATTAATATGAGGTTGAACGGACATCTTAAGGTTAGCAAGCATGTTCATGCTGCTTATAAGAGTAGCTTGTGCTTCTGAAGCAACTTCAACTATAAGATCTCCAGAACGTAGTTTCCGGATGCTCTTTACTTCTCCAATATTACCAGCAATACCTTTTTGGATTAGGAAAGGGGATACAGTATCAAAAGTACTCTCTTTCCGTTTCACAATGTAAAATTTCGCTTTCAGTAGAGTCAGTGTATGCTCCCGTGGGAGAGAAGAGAATATATATGTTTCCATAATAGTGATGGAATAATCGGAACCTGACAGCACCACCCACCACCGAGTCCAACAAAGGGATGCAGACCAGCTGCACCAGTGCTAGCCAGGTCCTATACGCTCACAGTACATCCCTGAGATGGCCTCAACCCTTAACGAGTCATCCAGCAGATGTACCGATCGCCTGATCCATAAAGCCGATTGATGTGCTGAGGACCACAACACACCTCCCGTTTACCTGAAGCAGAGGCCAAAGTAATGTGTTGGTCTCTGGGGGCCTCAATTACCAGGACCCTCCTTTCCAGGGACACGGGTTTCCATGCACGGCAAACATGTGGGTGATTTAGTCCTCAAGAGTAGCTAGTAGTAACAGAGCGGCGAAAGCTACTCAAGGGGAGCCCTCAACCTCTTACGAGGCAACCACAGTGAGGGAGAAAAGGAAGAAAAAGCAGAAGAGTAGAGGAGAGAAAATAAAGAAGAGGAAAGATCACTAGGGTACCTCGGGATTGTGACACCCGTATTTACCTAAAGAAGGTAAACCCCCTGAGGGGAGTAATTAAACAGGTGGTAAGACAGAGCAAACATAAATTGCAAAATTTATACCATGAAATAGCAGACAAAAATAACTAAAGAAAAAATATAAATTATAAGACAATTGCAAAGAAAATAATAGTGTTTTAAATGAAACTGTTGGCACATTTATGGCCTTAATGAAATCAGTACTTTATGCAATGATTATATACCAACAAGAAAGGATTAAACTGTCATTGTGCAATATTATGTAAAATGAAGGACAAATATATTTTTTCTATACACACTCTGCAAGTTTTGTCAAATGCAAAAAAGAAAATTAAACAATTTTTAAAAAATGTTAAACACAAGCTATGATACAGGAAATTCAAACATTTGAAGTGCATAATTTTCTGCTGATTTAAATGTCTAGAAAAATAGTTTTCCAGGAAACACTAAAAAACTTCTTTACTTATTATCTTGATAATTTTACTTCTCATTTGACATTTCTATACACAGATGACTTCAAAATCATAAAATATTTTGCGAAATTTTGAATACAACAAGTAATAGTTTACAACAACAGATAGTTTTAAACAGTTCAATACATTTCAATAATAAAGTAAAAAAAAAAAAAATTATAAAATGAGTTTAAATTTTTCTTTTCATATATCACTACACAATTTGAACCTATTATAATTTTGTTTCAGCAAAATATCAATAATGATTAGGGTATTTTCCTAAATTATAACATTTTATCTCCTCTTATTCTTATTATCAATGGTCCATGATTTCCAAAGACATATTACAACATTTCTACTATACTTTTCCAAATTAATTAACTTGTATCATTAGAACCGTCAAACTATTATACCACTACAACATAGATATAAGATATGTAATATAAAGAAATGAGAAAAATGTCAAATTTTTGTACGATATTTCATAGATTTAGAATTTTACAAATTTGATTTCAATAATTTTATCTCCTCTATTTAACAATTAATTTATAATAGATAAAGCCAAGGCTGCAATTACTGTGTAAAAGGATCATTTGTAGAAATTAGTTGAAAAATTCAATGCAGTTAATGAGTCAACTTTCCACAAAACCTAAATCAAAAGTCATTACTATATTCCACCATAAAGATACACAATAATTATAAACAATTCATTTTTAGCTGTTTTTACCAAGAAAAATGAATACCTGCCCATTTATTTTGTAGGTTTACAAATAGCATCACTCTTCAGTCAATTCTTTCAAAATCAACATAATCATTTAGACATTAAAAATTGTTGACTTAAAGCTGAAAAGTTCTAAATCACCACCATTATGGACTTCTTGTAAACTTTAATGATATGTCATTTGACTTTTGAAGAATAATTTTACACATATCACTAGCTTATGAAATTAGTTTATAGTTTTATGATGCACATTGATAAATTTGCAAAGAAATATAAGCTTTTAGAATCAAATTTCATATTTTGTTGAAAATTATTTTCTCATTTAAATTTAAGACATTTGAAGTGCATTTCCAGGTACATCTTCAAGACTAATGAATGCAAAAATATAGTTTTGAAAGAATATTACAATTTCATCCTAAATAAAATGAATTGTCATGAAAATTATAGATTATAAAAGGGTCTGTATGAATTCAAAACCCAGAAACTAAAATGCACATTAAAAAATTAAAATAAGTTGTTTTTGTTACTAATTCCATCTGATATAGCGGAGCTATAACAGATCATTGAGGCGGTAAACCTGAAAAAAAAATCTATGAAAAGGAGAGCTCTCAAGAAACTCTTCTGTGAAATCCAGGTGAAATTCTAGTGAAGAAATTCTAAGAAGAAATTCTAGTGAAATCCAGGCAATCAAGTAGGTTCTGAGCCTACTTGCCGCACTAGGAATTGCACTTCTTACAGGTTGGGAAGAGCTTAATTTGCCCCCTGAAAGTGAGACTCGTAGTATGAATACTGGCAAATCTACAGGTAGCAGTTTGTTCAGCACGAGACACTTGCATGCCAAGGGCTCCATCAGGACGCTTGCAGTGATACCAGTTATGACTTGGAGGGACAATCCAAACTTTGTTGACATTAGTTTTGTGGAGAGAAAACAATTCTGAAAAAGTGAGGGTCAAATCTGGAGAGGCTGGAAGGGAAGTACCGTCCTTAGCCAACTGGTTAGACGTTCATTGCCAAATATGTCCACTTGAGAAGGTATCCACTGAACATGGTTGTCGTGAAAGGCAGATAGGGCAATTAACATATGAAGGATAGAAACAACAGCTTGGTCCGTTATTCTATCCCAATTGCTCAAGCGTTGAAAACAGCTTCGACTGTCAGTGGAGATCCAGATTTTATCAAAGGTGGCTCCAGATTTGATATTTTCCAGACCCGTTTGGGTGGCAAGAAATTCACTGTGAAACACAGAAAAAAAAATCTGGGTTTCTAATGGATCTCGATTTATGAACTTCATCAGGCTAAATAGTGTAAATTCCACTGCCAGCATGGTGATGATTGTCACTGCTAGCATCCGTGTAGATCTTTAGATCTTCAGCAAGTTAATGATCTCCAAAACCAATTGTTCCAAATACTCTGGAGGGTGTTTGCTTTTGGTTATTTCAAAGAGAAAACAGTCTAGGCAGTCTAGTTGTATGGAAAAACAGTCTAGGCAGGCCCACATTCGGTTTAACTGGACTGCAAAGGAACTGTGGATCTACGTTGAGCTTGATTGCCTCAATCGAAAGGGCTCGAGAAAAAGGACTGTCCTTTTCTAATTTTTGGTGTGATTCTGCCAATTAAGTAAAAATTTAGCTGTCCGATTCTGAGTGCCAAGACTAGCTAATTTGGCAAAGTATTTTACAAGATTATATTCCCTTCTCACTTCCAATGGCTGTAGATTTGTTTCATATAGTAGAATTTGGTTCAGGCAGCTGTTACACATACCAGAAATTACTCTGGCTGCACTAAGCTGAACTTTCACAAGTTTTTAAAATAATTTTCTTCTTCATAGGGCCAATTTTCATACTTACTTAAAATTCATGTGAGTAGTAAACCTCAAAGGTGTGCTATTACATTTTTGCAACATTTTCAAATTAAAATTTTGAAGGAAGAGACATCAGTAACTATTACAATCAAAAATTACATACTTTTCAGAATGGAATGCAAGAAAACCGTATTAAGAATATATTAACATAATCCAACTTTATTTAATTTAAATCAAATAGTTTTCTGACCTTGAAGACCATCACTAGATAATATGTTATCTTGCAGACATTCAACAGAACCATTATTATATCCATTGCATTCACTTGTCTTCAATATGATATCTCCTGCCAGCAGTATCAACAGCACATCTTGTATCAGGAAAGTATGTAACGTTTCCAATTTCTAACATCTTTCATAGGCAAAAATACAAATACATTAGAATACTCAGAATAAATTAAATTATAAGTGTTGATTATTAAAAAAAAAAAAAAAAAAAGTGTTATTTAAAAAAATCATTTGCAAAAATGAATCATTGTTATTGATATTAATTATTATGCCCATGGTTTTCTTTTAGTGAGTAAATGAGTGCAATTGTTCACGACAGTAACATTTTAACATTTCCCATGATTTATTTTCATCACATTTTATTCATATGAATCAAAAGTTTGCGACCTTTAACAATTTATGTCAGTGTGGCATTCATGGAAATGCAGCTTTCTAGCTTGCTTGCTTGTTTGTTTGATGTTCTATGATAATTTTTTTATAGGAGGCATAGTTATATCAGAATCTATCTGAAAACTAGTATAAAAATAAATGCACAATTCATTAAATGATGTAATATATTTTTCCTTTCTTTTTATTTTTCAAAGATAATTTTGAAGTAGCTGAATACCATTTCAAGATCATTTAATAGCAAAACACTATATCAATAATGGGGTACAGATAAATAATCGCATCCAAAATTACTGTTTAATTCTTCAAATGGCAAATAAACTTAATTAGTAAAAAATAAACTTTCATTAAATATCTTCACATTTTATTTATCAGTTTTTTAAAATAAATGTAAAAGTCATTTTCTATAGATCTCAAAAAGTTACATCATTTGTTGTATTTATCTACTATTTTAACAGTTATACTTTCATCAAGAGAAATTTTAAATTTAATTGTTGAAAAAGAAAAATATGATGCAAATTTAGATTTAAATATATAACGAATTTTTTCCCAGCCTGCAAGAATTGGCTCCATAATGGATAAAGTCTTTGTAAAGAATTTATGCTAATCACAGTGTCTATTTTACAAATTGTTTAAATTTCTAATAGCTTTGAACTCAAAATTAGAAACAGGGTGATTCATTTTTGATATCCAGAAATATTCTACTTAAATCTATCAAGATAATATGAAACCCCCAAATCACAATTTATTTTAATAAAATGCTATGCTAACTTCATTCTTATGATGTGATGTGATTTCACATGTAATTAAACACTTATTAAAACCAATCTATTACAAAATATAAAATTGGTAACTATGAAAATTCTTTACAACTAATGTAATGAAAAATGCATAGCTTAATTGCTAATTATTGTGGTTTTTGATTGGTTGGTACAAAAAAGTGATTTCTTGCACAAGACCAGGCTCTACAGTTCAAAGTGTATATGAATACACTATAGATTTCCATACCTGAAGAAAGAATCAAACACACAAACTTTTAGACAGGACAAAGCAATGATCATTCGGCTGATAATTGGTTAAATTGTTGGGAAATACAAATACTTAAATTTGAACATAATAGTGTCTGAAAATATAGTATTGTAAGTATTTTTAATGTGCACATTTACAAAGAGAAAACCTTAAAATACCACACACAAAATAAGAAATCTGAGAACTCCAAAATATCTTTGTTTAAAATTATCCTAATAACAATACTTCAACCATTTAACAAATCCTGTTTGTATTTTAAAGTTTATCTAGTTTCTTCAGCTGTGTTCCAGAGAATGGCAATAGCAGGAGTTTTCACCTCCTTCTCCTCCCACACATGTGCTGTGCATCGGCGGCACTGCTGCTGTCACTTAGAGCTTAAGTGTTCTCTTTTTTACTTTTATATTTTATGCACTTCCATTTTTGGATATCTTTCTGTATGTGTTGTACTATGATGGCTTCTATTAATTTCTTTATCGGTAAGATACACGCTTTGGAACAAGTATTCTCCAGAAATTGTTCTGGCATCCCTTCTGACATGTTATTTTAAAATGTTATTTTTTAAGCACAATCTAATTCAACTCACCGATAATTAAGTGCTTTTGTTTTGATTTCCATTATTATGAATGGATTTTGATATCAAGCAAGAAAGAAAAGCTTTACGTTCTGTGTTTACAAAAGTTAATATCTTGGAAGGTTTATTAAAATCAATACAGAAAGATATTGATGAAGTAGAAATGTGTTTTGAGCAACTCACAGAAAAATACAAAACACTACGCTCAATTGATAAGAATTATTTTGAACTTTTCAAAAGAAGGCTTGTAAAGAAGCAGAGTTCGAAAAGGAATGTGAAACAGCACAAAAATATAATGATAAATTTTCTGAATATAAAGTTAAGGTAAGAAAGTTTACGAAGAAACTAAATGACCACAGAGGAATCGCTGCTTCCCCAGAGTTGAACAGTGCCACATCAACTGTCGCTGCTCCTGTGATGTCATCTATGAAACAGAAATTGCCCGAAATAGAACTCATACAATTTGATAGAGATCCGAAGAACTGGCTGAACTTCTGGAATAAATTTAGTAAGATTCATGAAGATTGCATATTTGATTCCATTACTTGCTTCAATCAACAAAGCCTACATCAATTCCGAGACAAATAGTGTAAAGTTTTCCAGCCACTGAAGCTAACTACGAGAAAGCTGTGGAATATCTACAAGAACGGTTTGGAAAAGAAAACATTCTCGTACAAGTTTACGTTCGTAAGTTATTAAAGTTAATTATAACTGACAAATCAAGTGTTAATTTAATAACACTGTACGATAAGTTGCAAATGCAACTTCGCACGCTGGAGTCTTTGGGGCTCGCAAAAGATAAATTTGCTCACATATTATATCCATTAGTAGAATCTGCTTTCCCAACAGATTTAATAAAAATTTGGGAGAGACAGAAGCGTGACCCCTAGTGATTCAAGTAAGAGTGATTTGGATTTATTTATTGATTTTATTAAAACTGAAGTTGATGCAGAATTTAAAATTAAAATGACACACGATTTCTGTTCTGAAAAAGTAAATGTTAAAAAGAATAAGTCTAATGAATCTAAATTTGTTCCTACTGATTGTGAATTATTCAGTATGAATAGTAATAATAATAATTATAGTACTAAATTTAAAAACAATACATGCATTTTTTGTGATAAGTCATCTCATTTATCAGAAAATTGTAATGACACATTTTCTATGAATCTTAAATGTAAGAAGGATATTGTAAAAAAGAAGAATGCTTGTTTTGTTTGTTTAAAGAAAAATCACATAAGTAAACAATGTAGGTCTGTCCATAAGTTTCCTTTATGTAAAAATCGCCATTTTATTATTTTATGCCCAGATTTACCATCTCATAAGGCAGATGATAAATCAAATGTAGAAAAATGTGAAAACAAAACAAGCACTCTTAATAGTTGTATAAGATCTACAGATGTTTTGCTTCAAACATTAATTGTCCAAATTCATAATGGTTCAAAAAAAAATTTATTAGAGCTATATTTGAAAGTGGTTGAACGAAATCTTATAGATCTGAAGATATTGTTAAAAGTATGAATTTTAATTGCTTTGGTGAAACCAAAATTAAACAGTCTTTATTTGGAGCTATTGAGACTCCTGAAAAAGTTTATAAAAATTATTTAATGAATTAAGTGATACTGAATGTAACTGTACATGTAAAATAGAAGTTCTTAGCCAGAAACAAACTTGTTCTGAAATAAAACAAATTCCATGTGGTTCATGGTTAAAAGAGCTAAAGTCTCAAGGAAATTAAATTGCTAATTGGGGCAGATATTGCTGGTACACTGTTAAATGATGAAACTATTAATCTGAAGTCAGGAATTACAGCAGTTAATACTAAACTTGGCTGGACCATTATGGGAAAATTTGATTCCGATTATGAACGACGCTCTGAAAGTTCAGCTTCTTTTATTATTTCATCTCTACTTGTAAATGATAGATTTATTGGTGTACTGTGGAAGTTATATATTTTGTGAATAACTGAGCCCTCTTCAGAAAAAAGTAAATCTCAATTACAAGAGGACACTCAGAAATATTTTAAACAGACTCTTACTATGACTCATGAGGGTAGATATGAGGTCGCGTTGCCTTGGGAGTACTTGAAAATTCTCTTTTATTTGATAATAAGGTGAGCACAGATAGATGTATTTTAAGCATAAAAAGAAAATTAATGACTTCGGGAAAATTTGAAGAATATTGTATGGTTTTTAAGGATTGGTTGAATTTTGGCATTATTGAAAAGGTTTCTAGTGAAAAAGTAAAAAGTGTTCATTATTTACCCCTATTGTGCTGTAATAAAAGAGAGCAGCACAATGAGTGTTAGACCGGTATTTAACGCTAGTAGTCACCCCCCCCCCTGGTTCTCCGTTGTTAAAAGATTGTTTGTCCTCAGGGCCAAATTTAATAACTACATCCTCCAATTTTAAATTTGTTTCGTAAGAATTACCTTGGCATTACATCAGATATTCAGAAAGCTTTCTTACAAATCGCTATAAGAGCAAAAGATAGGGATTTTTTACGGTTTTTGTGGTACAATAATGACAATGGAGAGCACGTAGTGGAATATTGGTGTTGGGTTCAACTTGTAGCCCTTATTTATTGGCTGCTTCTTTAAAATATCATTTAAACAAGGTTCTGGAAAACTTAAGGAACACCGCAGAAAATTTAAAATCAGCATTTTGCGTCAATAATTGTTTAACGAGTTTAAATTCTGAGATAGAATTAAAAAAGTTTTTCATGGAATCTAAAGTAATTATGGCTTCTGGTTCATTTAATCAAAGATGTTGGAATTCTAATATCAGCAGTGAAGTGTTTGAAAATAGTTCCTCTATGGAAGCTGATATTTATGTTTTAGGCCTTCTATGGCATACTGGTAAAGATACATTGACGTGCAAAATAGAGAAAGAAAAACTGCAAGAATCTGTTATGAAAAGAATGGTTTTAGCTGTAGCAAACCAAGTTTTTGACGTAATAGGTTATACCGTACCAGTAATGTTGATTCCAAAATAAATTCTACAAGAAACATGGAAGTTAAAGCTCAAGTGGGATGATAACCTTCTGGATAATTTGATTAAAGTATATAAAAATTACATTTACTTTCAGAAATAAGTATTCCCAGATGGTTTGGAATTCAATTGGTTGATGAATCAATAAGTTTACATTTGTTTTGTGGCGGAAGTCGAAAGGCATATGGTGCATGTGTTTTTATACGAGTCGAAAATTACAACGGGGTCAGAATTAGTTTAGTTAATGTTCGATCAAGGGTAGCTCCCTTGAAGCCTGTGACGATTCCTCGCCTTGAACTTTTAGCATGCTGTATAGGTGATCGTCTGTTATCGATTATAATTAAAGATCTTAATCTAGCTAATGTTGAAGTATATTGTTGGACTGATTCAACAATCGTTTTATGTTGAATTCAACGTAATCAAAATTGGGGAATTTTCATACACAATCGGGTCATAGAAATTCGTTCTTTGACTTCTCCTAATAACTGGCATCACATTTCAGGTACTCTCAATCCTGCCGATTTGTTATCCAGAGGTTATTCTGTTGAACAGTTGATCGGAAAAAAAATGGTGGAAGGGACCAAATTGGTTACTGGAAGGTAAAGAGAATTGGCCTGAATCAAAGAGTAAACCAAATGAATAAGTGAATTCAGAAAACAGTAATAACTATTTTAACGAGAAATGATAATGCCATTAAAAGATTCTACAGTTATTTTTCTTCTTTTAAGAAAGTTGTAAGAATGATAGCATGGATTTTTAGATTTTATAATAACATCAGAAAAGTTGATAAAAACCTCTGAAAGGAACACTACAAGAAATTGAAAAGGGAGAAATTAGTTTATTAAAAGTGAAAGGGATGATAAATTAAAACTTAGACCAATAGTAGATTCTTATGGTCTCCTAAATCAAATGTTGCCTTTAGAGATGATAAATATGATTTTAAGTAACTTATTATATTACCTTCTGATCATTGTGCTGTAAAATTATTGATAATGTGTACACATAATGATTTGTTACATGCAGGCACTAGTGTATTAATGTCTTATTTAAGAGAAAAATACTGTATTTTAAAATCCCGTAAGGCAATAAAAAATTTTATAAATAAATGAGTAAAATGTCAGAGATTCAAAGCTAAGAAATGTGAGACAGTCCCAGGTATTTCACCAAATGATAGGGTCCGCAATGCATGCGTTTTTGAAATTGTGGGATGTGATCTTGCAGGGCCATTGTATATGAAAAATGGTAGAAAAGCTTATATTGTATTATACACCTGTGCAGTATATAGAGTGTCCACCTTGAACTCGTTACATCTTTAAGCATTGAATGTTTTATTCAGTCTTTAAGATGTTTTATTGCGCGTCGAAGACATCCTTCAACCATCTATTCAGATAACAGAAATAATTTTATAGGGGCAGACAAGATTCTACAAACTGTTGACTGGGATAGTCTCCATTTCAAAGCTGCTGAACAAAAGATACATTGGTATTTTAATCCTCCTTCAGCAGCCTGGTGGGAGCATCTGAATCAAATTGTAAAACAAGTATTATGAAAAATATTGGGTCACACTTCTCTTGAATATGAAGAGCTACTTATTATATTATGTGACTGTGAACGATTAACAAACTCTAGGCCTCTTACCTATGTGTCGGAAGACATAGATGACAAAACACCTTTAACTCCCGAACAATTCTTACAAGTAACTAAAACATTTGTATTTGTATTAGATTTATATTATAGTATTAATAAGCATTTTATGTTTTGAGTTTTAAGCCCGGGACACACACAAAAGGAGGGAGTATGTTTCGGAGAACGGCAACAGCAGGAGTTTTCGCCTTCTTCTCCTCCCACGCACGTGCAGTGCATTGGCGCCACCGCTGCTGTCACTTAGAGCTATAAGTGTTCTCTTTTTTGCTTTTATATTTTACCCACTTCTGTTTTTGGATATCTTTCTGTATGTGTTGTACTATGATGGCTTCTATTAACTTCTTTATCGGTGAGATACCCGGTTTGGATTAAGTATTCTCCATAAGCTAAATTAGTTAATCATACTATTCCCTGCATATTACTTATACAAAGCAATATATAAATAGTGACTTTTGAAAGTGATACTACATGGGTAAATTGAATAAATTTAAAAATCATTTTAGTTTATATAAAAATAAGACAGTAACACAACAATGCCTTCTAATGGTTAAAATGAACTAACACTGACAGTCATACAAGATCTAACTAGTGAGATATTTGCTGCTTGAAGATATAAAAAAGTTATTTATTTTTTTGTTCTAATGCTTACATTCTGTGTTGTGGGATTTGCTTTGTGGCATAAATGCTCTACCATATTGTATGTCTCCAACCAATAAAAAAAATACTTAAAGAAATTGATGAACTGTTAGTTAAAATCATAATTGAACCAATTAGCCACAACTGAATTAATTAGCAAAGAACCATAATTGAATTAATTGGCAAGGAACATTGGGAAGGTGCATATGCTACTCCAAATGACTATGAAAATCGAAATGGAAAAGACATAATTTATGCAGGATACTAAGGTCTCAATGGCATTAGAAAAACCATACATAATTATTATTCATGAATTTACCATCAATTGATGATCTCTCAAGCAAAAATACAGTAACATACTATGTATCTAAAATTCACCTAGAATGCTGTTGTCATCAGGTTCAAATAGAAGAAATTCACTAGGACAAAACTGCTTTATTTTGGTACATACCCTTATTTAAGTATGCTTTTTGGATTAGAAAATGCAATTCCCAATCTTCAAAGCCTAATAAAAAAATTCAGATGTAGTTTGAGAGTCTTCATACTTTCAGGCTTGGAAGGTACCATAATCTTATCAGATGCATTTGTAAGACATAAAGACGGATTTTCAAAACTATTTCTCCAATTAATGTTCTTGGAAATAGAGATAAATGTAATTCAAGCTTATCAAGAGAAAATTGCACCCATAGAAAGAATTTACTAAATAAATAAGGAAATAATTAACAAAATAATAAAGTTTGAATAAAGTATCCAGTACTATTTTAATGTCTTATCAGAAGTTTTTTCTCATAAATTAGTTCTCTTTTAGTTTTATGCATTTACTTAGAATAAAATGAACACTTCAAACAGATTTTCTCATTATTTAACAGCCACATCATGAAAAACTTCATTTAATAATTGAAACTAAAAATATTACTTGTCATCAATAGAGGCAAACGATCTGAATTTACGTCTGCTGGATTCCATGAATTGTCTTATCATTATCTATAGCAAGGTTCAAAATTATGAGGAGCACAAGAAACATAGGAAAATCTATGATACATATAAAAAGAGGAAAGACGTGGTATGGATCTTTTCCACCTCTAGAAAGAAATACTGAAAATTAATATAATTTTAAAGAGTACAATAATCATAAGATAAATACAATTTAAAATAGTACTTTTTAACATGGGATCAAAGACAGAAAAATATAATACATGTAAAGTCCATGTTAATGCACTTTTTCATATAAATTTGATTAATACTAATCAGATGTTTGAGAAAATAATTCTACCCTTATTTTAATAACTACCATAGTTATGATTTTAGAAACACAGATAATAATAATAGATTTTAACAAGTTAAACATTTGATATTTATGCAATTTTTAGTAAAATTTTACATTGTTTTTAGTGTTTGTAATAACTATTATTCATGAATTTTAGTTACATACAAATAACAAAAATATAATGAAATATTATCATGTATTGGATCTTTAATATAAACACAAAAGGAATTACTGATAAATACAATCAGAAAAAGGAGTGTTTTCTAAAAAAATATATAAAAAGTAACGCACATCTGTAAATGTAGCGTTGTTCGACAGCTAAATAATTTGCTGACTCATACTTTTAGACAGTGCCCTACTGATGTCATATAGCAGTGGTGATGTGATGACATTTTTGTCTATATACCTCACTTGATCATTGAATCTTGAATCATAGACATTTTAAACCATTGTAGCTTAGTCCAATTCTTGTTTAATTTCCCTGCTTAAAGATCATTAGTGCGTGTAGTTGCAGGCCAATTTCAAGGTTTACATTCAAGGGACCTCAGGGTTTTCAGAAATGTAGTTTCAACATTGCGGAAACAATTCACAGAGATAAGGTCGATGGCCTGCAGACTGGGTCAAGGAAGCAAAAATTGGAGCAATGATGGCTGAATATCATTTGAGACTTCTAACCAAAACAGATAAGTCTAATAACATAAAAACTTCGCAACTCATATAATGCAACAGAAATAACCATTTTATAGATAACTATCACCCAGAAACTTAAAGATGGTGGCCTGTATGCCAGATGTCTATTAATGTACATTCTTTTGTCCTTGATACTCAAAAATATCTATCTAGCATACTGCTGACAACACCTATCTTCAAACCAGAACGATTAGAAGAGGGCTTTCTTAGCAATTATCTGCAATTCAGTTTGAACAGTGAGTCAAGACACCTTCTAATTGGGAGAGAACTGGAAGTCAAAATTGACAGCTGAATTTTGTTGAAAAGGACCAACATTTCATAAACCAAAGGACCAATCACGAGTTT
Organism: Latrodectus elegans; assembly: GCA_030067965.1. Classification (NCBI taxonomy): domain Eukaryota; kingdom Metazoa; phylum Arthropoda; class Arachnida; order Araneae; family Theridiidae; genus Latrodectus; species Latrodectus elegans. The sequence goes on along the minus strand of CM057817.1, from coordinate 40,187,092 downwards.
ATTACCGGTACTCGAACAGGTTAATGGTACAAGGAAAAGTTTCTTGCATCCTATGAGATTTCTGCAAAGCATTCAGGTAAAATTCATCTTTATGGACAATAATGCATACTAAGTTAGGGTGCAGTTAGTAGATGAACACCTCCAGTAAAGCATAGTATTCTATTGAAATAGCCTATGATGCCCTTGGCATTAAGCCCATTGAAAAGATCCAAGATGCTCTTTGATGCTCAACTGCCACTTGCACACCCCAGCTTCATCGAACATTAAAGAGATCGAGGAGGTCTTGGTGGAAGAATGGGTTTGACTGACACAAGGATTGATAAGGACTAATAAATCGCCAATGCAAAAGTTGTAAAGTTCGTGGAAGCGATCTCATACACCCTATTAAACATGGTTTTTTTGTTTTGTTTTTTTTGTTTAATTCTTTAAAACTAGTCTTAGTATTAATTTTGAAAATAATCTATAACATTAAAAAAATATTTTTAAATTAAAATATCTTTTAAATAATTAACAAATATTTCAGATAAAAACGTAGTTGTGTATTTGCATAAATTTAAACAACTTTCTTAAATAAAGATTACAGAAAACAGCTTTTTCTTTAAAATATTATAAAATTCTGAGTAGGGACTTGAATTTTCAAAATATTTAGAAATACTCCATTTATTTATTTTTCTACTTTAAGTTTTAAACAAGTTATATTGTAAATTACTGTTAACAAATATTTAAGCAAACACACATTAATTATAAGACCTAACATATTAAAAAATTTAACAAAAACAGTGAATAAAACTTTATGTCAGACCATAATAGACATACATATATAATTATAATTTCCAGATAACACTTTTTTAAGTAGTTACTTTATATTAAAATTATTAACTTACCAAAATTTGGGAATTCAACAATTTCAATTATGGCTTCTAAGATACCTACTATTTGATTTGTTTCAGACATGTTTGATTATGTACACAATTGTAAAAGTGCATCTAATCAAACACCAAGAATATTCTTGTTATGATCCTTTATTATGAAGAAGTTATAAATTTGCTCAATTTTCTGTTGACCACTTTTGTTTGCATCAAGAAAATACAATTCTAGTAATTGTATTTTCTTGATGCAAAGAAGAGATGATGCAAACGAGTGAGATCCACTTGATTTTATAAAGAATATAGTGCCCTTGATTTGTGAATATGCTGAAAGCCTTTGAGAAGAGAGGATTTCTTGGTTGTCATTTAGTTATTTCTATAACACAGAATTACTTATGCATATCCAGTTTTAAGTAATTTCAGAACTATTACAAACATCCAAAAACACAGGTAGAAATCCAACCAATCTGCCGGCCAACTTGTCTAGTGGCCAGCGGACAAGTTTGGATATGGAGGTCCTGGGTTCGAATCCCGGTTCAGGCATGGATGTACTTTCTCTATCTATCCTGTCTTTGTCCTTTTCTTGTTTGAATGGTTGACTACCCTATAAATGGGTACCAATGGCATGTGTGTGTACTGAAGAAGTCGGACTCCACATCAAATACGGTTCGGTTGGAAAAGTGGAGCAGCACACCTCAATTTGCTACACAATTAACATCTTGCATTTTTTATTAAAACACATACTATTGTAACAATTTAACTTTCATAATCTTGAATCAGACAAGCAACAACTAAACTCCTCTGTTTTACTCAGTATTTTAAATTTAGAATGTTAATATAATTAATAAACGTTCCGTTGCTAGCTCATATGCATCTTCTGTCTTTTATTTGTACTATTTATTTGTATTTAATTGCTTTTTGTTTTAGTCTTTATTTATCAATAACCTCAACAGGTCATGGGCCCAGCTTGTTTTTAAATTTAATATCTGCTAAATTTTGAAAGGCGAAGTAAACCGTGTGCTAGGCCTAACAGCGAGACGCCATGGATATAAAAGTACAAATTGGCAAATTAGAAGGAGCAAGTGGAAGTGGCAAATGAAAATGCACTTTGAACAGTATGATCTCATGTCAATTATTGATGGAACTAAAATTTGTCCTGTCGCTGTAAATGGCAATGTTAATGCGGATGAGCACTTAAAGAAGGTGACAGAATGGCGATGTGATAAGGCTAAGGCGGCCGCACTTATTGCAAGTACACCGAGTGCTTTTGTAGCAGATTTAGTGATGACGTACTCGAATGCGTAGGACATTTGGGACAAATTAGGGTTTTTGAGCAAAGCAGTATACAGAGACTTAAAAAAAAAAATTGTGTCATCAATAAATTAAGTCATTAGAGATCCTAATGACAATGTTGCAACGCATGTAGCTAAAGTTGAAAGAATCTACACAGATTTGAACAGTGAACTAAATTGTATTCGATCAAGCAATATTCCAGAAGAATTATTGCACGGCAAAATATTGCTTACTGTGGGTGCAGAATTACAAGAATTCAGCAATGTGTGGGAGTCATTAGACTCTGATCAACGAACAACTAAGGATCTTGTTGAAAAATTGTGTACAATAGAACAATGTATTAAATCTAATGCTGCTGTGGATTATGGTGCATTTGCAGCTCGTGTACCTGGTTTTAAGCAAAAAACTGTGAAAAATGGGGAAAGACTTCCTGAAAGGCCTCTTGTTGGTAATAAATCTAGTAATTTCAAGCAAAAGAACTGTTTTAAGTGTGGTTCGAATACACATCTTTGTAAGGATGGCTCTAAGAGAAAGTTAAATGTCTCAAAGCATAATAAAGGTGCATTTGTGGCTAGTGCTAACAGTACACACCCTGATGTTTGGGTTTGTGATTCTGGTGCTTCACACCACATGACTGCTAACAAACAGTACTTTACTTCATACAAACATTTTCCTGTGCCCATTGAGGTATCACTTGCTGATAATAACAAGATTCATGCATATGGATCTGGCAGAATAAATATTGAAGTTTGCATTCAAGGTGAATGGTATGATGCTCACATGGAAAATGTCTGGTATGTCCCTGATGTGAAACGGCATCTTTTCTCTGTACAACAGGCAGCCAAGCACGGAGTTGAAGTAAAACTTACTGAAAGGTATGCTGAATTTTTTCGTAATGGAGAAGTTATTGCAGTTGGATCCTGGAGAGATGGCACATATATCATGTCGATGAGGGTTGTTATTCCAGCTAGTCCAGCTGAGATAAGTATTGCTAAAGAAACTGAATCTTTACAGCTATTGCATGAACACCTTGGTCACCAAAATAAGCGGCATGTTCGAAAACTGCTAACTGATATAGGAATATCTGCAAGTCATGCAGTGACAAGTGAATTTTGTGATTGACGTGCTCTTGGAAAAACTCATCGGAAACCCTTCAAGTCGCGTCCTTATAGAGCGATGTCAACTGGAGAAATCATTAATGATGATAATGGCCCTATGTCTGTGGGCTCCATTATTGGTACAAGATGTTATGTTTGCTTTAAAGATGACTATAGCAAATATCGTAAAATCTTTTTTTTGAAAAAGAAAAGTGATATTAGCTGTTGTCTACGTATGTTTCTCAATGAAGCCACTAATCTTGGCCATGTTGTGAAAAGTTTCTGTTGTGATGGAGGAGGAGAATTTGACTGTGGTGAAGTTGAAAAGATACTAACTGAAAAAGGTATTGCACTAAATCTCAGTGTACCATACTCACCAGAGCAAAATGGTGCAGCAGAGAGGGAAAACCGCACAATTGTTGAAATGGCTCGTTCTATGCTTATAAGAAGTGCATTTCCTCGGTCACTTTGGACCATCGTAAGTTTCTGTTGCGATGGAGGAGAATTTGACTGTGCTGAAATTTAAAAGATACTAACTGAAAAAGGTATTGCATTAAATCTCAGTGTACCATACTCACCAGAGCAAAATGGTGCAGCAGAGAGGGAAAACCGAACAATTGTTGAACTGGCTCGTTCTATGCTTATAAAAAGTGCATTGCCTTGGTCACTTTGGGCCATAGCATGTGACACTGCAGTGTATCTGCTAAATCACACTGGTTTATCTCCAGATGAAAGCAAAAGTCCTCATGAGCTTTGGACTGGTGAGCCAAAAATTAAACTTGACTACCTGAAAGTATTTGAAACTGAATGCTATGCATATATACTAAAGATCTTCAGACGTAAGTTTGAAAACAAGAGTGTTCGTGGTCATTTTGTGGGGTATGTAAACAAGAAAGATGGTTATAAGATATATCTGCCCTCTCAGAAGAAAATCATTAACTCTCAAGATGTTGACTTCAAACCAGAACGTTTGTGCACCACTTCTGTGGCAGTGGAGGTGGAGGAAGACTTAAATGTGTGTGTGTGTGTGTGTGTGATAGGTGTAAAGAAACTCGGGTTGAAAATTGTAATCTATCTGAAGAGCAAGAGCCTATAAGAAAATCTGGAAGAAGCTGAAGCTCTCCTGCATGGATGAAATCTGGAGAATATCAATGGCAAATATAGCTGCAGTAGAAGTATTTGAAAATAGTGAGAATCCATCCAGGTATTCTGAAGCTCTTTCGTCAACTGAAAGTAACCTGTGGCTAGAAGCCATGAAAGAAGAAATAAAAGCCCTTCATGAAAATGAAACATGGGAGGTTGAGAGATCCAAAGGTTGCAAAGTTATCAAATGTCGATGGTTGCTGAGGAAGATATTTAATCCAGATGGTATTGTGGAGCGATACAAAGCTCGTCTTGTAGCAAAGGGTTATGCACAAAAAGCAGATTTTGATTACAGTGAAACATTCAGCCCTGTTGCAAGATATGACACTGTGAGATCTGTTCTTTCTGTGTCAGCAAAAGAAAATTTGCACTTGCACCAGTTTGATGTAAAGACTGCATTCTTGTATGGAACCCTTAAGGAGGAAGTGTTCATATCACAACCAAAAGGCTTCAATGATAATTGTGGAAGAGTCTAAATTCCATAAAAGTCTATATGGACTGAAACAAGCACCTCATTGTTGGAAGCAGTGCTTTGTGAATTTTATGAGAGACCAGGAACTGGAAGTTAGTACAGCTGATCCCTCCTTGTTTATCAGGCACAGAACTGAAAAGAAACTCCTTGTTGTTATTTATGTAGATGCTGGCCTTGTTGTTGGGACAGACAAAGTTGAAGTGGAAGAGTTTATGAGTCAACATAGTCATTCTTTTCAGATCGCAAGGGGTTCATTGAACCAGTTTCTAGGTATGAACATAACAAGATTGAATGATAGTTCAATTTTTGTGAATAAGTGTGCCTATTCGAAAAAAAAATTCTGTCAAAATTTCATATGGACTCTGCAAATCCAGTGTCAATTCAAACTGACAAAAGTTTTGCTTTTGATGATACAGAAAACAAACTGATAGGGAAAGAAGTCCCGTATCGACAGGCAGTTGGCAGTCTGATGTACCTTACAATTGCTACAAGACCCGATTTAGCTTATGCTGTAAGCGTTGTTTCGGAAAATCTTGAAAATCCCAGGACTTCAGATTGGTGTGCTGTAAAACGAATTTTTATATAAGAGGAACTACAGATTTTGGTTTGTTATATCAAGCAAAGTGTCATTCTAATGAGATTGACGTATACAGCGATGCTGATTATGCAGGTGATTTAAAAACATGATGCTCAAGAATTGGAATGGTCTCTAAATTTTCATGTGGAGACCTCTCTTGGATGAGTCAAGAACAGAAGAGTGTGGTGTTATCTACTACAGAGGCCGAATATGTTGCTGCGAGTGAGAGTGCTAATGAACTAATTTGATTGAAACATCTGCTTAGTGACATAACAAATCTCGAAACTCCCTCTCTTCTGGTGGATAATGCTAGTGCTGTGAAACTCGTGAAGAATCCTGAATACCATAAACGTTCTAAGCACATTGATGTCCATTATAACTTTGTGCGAGAAAAATTCATTAATGGTGAACTGTTCATCAAGCATGTTCCAGGTAAATTGCAATTAGCAGACATCACGACTAAATCATTACCTAGTGTCAGGTTCAAAGAACTGTGTACCTTGTTAAGACTGTTCTCATTTAATAGTCTTGTCAGTGAATGTTAATCTAAATAAGTTGTGGCTTGTGGAGGAAGTATTGTAACAATTTAACTTTCATAATCTTGAATCAGACAAGCGACAACTAAACTCCTCTGTTTTACTCAGTATTTTAACTTTAGAATGTTAATATAATAATTAATAAATGTTACATTGCTTGCTCATATGCATCTTTGCCTTTTATTTGTTCTATTTATTTGCATTTAATTGCTTTTTGTTTTAGTCTTTATTTATCAATAACCTCAACTCATACATACTCTGTGATGTATGAATCAAACTGACAGGGAACATAATTAGCACACACGATTGAACCTGTACAGATCAGTACGCATGATTGAACTCGTACAGATTAGCACGCATGATTGTACCATTCTTTTATTGGTCGACCAAAAATTCAAAGTATAATAAAACTTAAAAAAATTTCAAACAACATTGTCTTCAAGAATTTGAAACAATATTTTAAAAATTATAAATAGCATATATTTGAAAAATTTGAGATAATACATTTTTAAATAAAAATCAAAGTTCAGTATTGGGAAGATTAACGTTAAATTGTAAACAAATAAAATTAAATGTTTCAAAGGTTGCACACAAAACAAATTTCGCACATGTCATACGATCACCATATGTCACCAAAAGAAAATCTCGTCATGAAAACGCAATCCACACAATTTATTTATTTATTTTTTTTATCCTACATCAGTCATTGGCATTATCTGCCATAAGACCTCTGGCGGCCCAATAAAATTCAGCCTTGGTAAAGTTGTCAGAGTCAAAAGTAATAAAAGCAAGTGCAGTGCAAGTTGTCTAATGATTAAAGTCCATAATTTCACTCGACAAACAAAGGGGGCAGGTATCTACAGCAACTACACCAATGCGGTGTAGATGTTTATACAAAAAGTCATGCCCAGTCAAAAGCCGAAAATTTGCAGTAAAAACTGCACGAGGCAAATCCATCGGGACAGGCAACTTCATAAGAACGTTCCACTTTTTTTATCTGCCAAAAGTGCTGTATAAATTTGCTCTAGGTGTTGTTCAATTTTCCCCCTAGCCTCAGATGTAAAGTGATGGGCAGTTATTGGAAACAGAGGCTAATGCAGCTTACAACCATTTTAGCCAACACATCTGCTTTTTCATTTCCAGGCACCCCACAATGGCTAGGGATCCATTGAAAAACTGTCTCCCAGCCAGAGGCAATAGCATTGGGAACAAGTCTCTTAGTCTCTTTAACAAGTGAGCAGTCACTAAGTTTGTAGGAAGCAGCAGCCAAGATTGCAGCCTGGGAGTCAATAAAAATAACTGCCTTGCCAAAGTTAGTATCAAGACCAATGAGATTTAGGATTGCTTTATTCATGGCGAAAATCTCTGCATCAAAGTTTGAGGCTTTTAGTCCAACAGCACAGGATTCCTCAAAAAAGCCCTCATAGAACAGTCTAGCACCAGTATTTCCATCACAGGCAGAACCATCAGTATAAATGTGGATCCATTCACAGCTAGGATACTTTGTAGCTATAATTTCTAAGGAAGAAGCTTTAAGAGCATCAGGAATTTTATCACATTTCTTTACAGGCGTACCGATGGTAAGATTGTAAGGTAGGAGTTCTAATTGTAGGTGGAGAGAAGCCAAACTGTAATGGGTATGGTAAAGTTAGTGTGATGTTGTAAAAAGTATAAAGTTCATCAGCACGAGAGATAAATGACTTATGTGTTTTCAGTCTAGGGGTACTTGGGGAATATTCTCTCCAATGAAGTAAATTCAATCTCTTACACCTGTCATGGAGTTTTAAGACCTGTAATTCTCTTCTGGGATTTAAAAGCTCAACACCAGTCTGAAGCTCCATGGCAGCGACTGGGGTTGAGCCAGCAGCACCAGTAACAATCCTAAGTGCCTTATTTTGCGTCAAGTCAATAACATCCTAACAAGTTTTAGAGGCAGTGGCTATAAGCTCACCTCCATATTCCAAAACAGGCCTGACAAAAGTTTTATAGGTGTTCGAAAAGGTATCAGTTGAGGAACCCCAAGTGATGCCAGATAATCTTTTTAGAAGTTTGAGTCTACTATTGCCTCTATCAGCCATCTCATTAGCATGTCTTCTCCACGACAGCTTATTATCAAAAAAGACGCCAAGGCAGCGATAACTGTCCACTCCAGTTAAAGTTTGTCCATTATAGGAAATATTGAACTGAGAGTGTTTTGTTGACAGGGTAAAAAATTGGTACACCGTTTTCTCAGGGTTAACAGATACAAGATTTTCATTGCACCAATTCCCCAAAAACTTCAAAGCATCATCTATAGAATTATTTAGGTCAGAAATGTCACTTCCAGTAGTGTAAATAACCAAATCACCCGCAAAAGCCAGGCATTTAATACCTGGAACCTCCATCAATCCAGTAATCATTTCATCAATCATGATGTTAAGCATGGTACAACTAGTCACAGCTCCCTGCGGGAGCCCATTTTGGAGAAGGACATATTTATAAAAGGAGGAATGATATTTCGCTCTGGCTAAGCGCTGGTAAATTAGTGATTTAAGCCAATTTAACATATTTCCCCTGACGCCGACCTTGATCATCTTCTCAATCAATTTCTTTTGCCAGATTCTATCATAGGCGTTTTTAAAGTCTACATAAGCAGCTAGTGTGGATTGTTTCCTATGGAATCCATCTTTTATACATTGTGAAAAGAATACTGCCAGTTCCATAGCATTTATCTTCCTTCGAAAATCAGCCAGAAGGTTAGAGAGAAGCTTAGTAAATTCAAAGATGTTTATCAGGAAGTCATGAACTGTCGATGTGAGCATGAACTATATACGTGCTCATGTAGAAACTTTCAGTACTAAAAGTAAAGATTAACTGGCTGCAGAACTCCCAGTTTCAACACTGGACCTGTCACACCTTCCTAAGGAAGCATAAAGAAGCACAGAGTGTTTGGCAACAGAGATGGGAAAGCTGTGAGGTAGGCCAACACACCTTCCAATTCTGTGAAACTGTGTCTGAAAAGAGATCACTTGGTAACGCAGTTATTGGCCACAGCTGCAGAGTTCCCAATTAGTGAGTTATATCAGTCTTCCACCACATTTTATGAGCATCTCACTTTGTGCACTCTGGTAGTAAGACCGCTGATAAAAGGAGCAAGTTAGTGTATGATAATGGAAATTTCAGTACCATCTAAGACCAACACAACTGGTCGATCTATAAAAAGATCATGTCCATTGCATTGAATGACATTACAAGGATGAAGTAATATCAAGCTACAGAAAATGGTCCAATTGAACTCTGAGATTTTGAGGAATAACATATGAACTGACGGTTCAAAGGCAAGCATAGGAATTGGAACAGAAAGATACCATTATAAATCTTCCATGAGAGGCACCGTATATGCCATTGAAAGAGTGGATTGTGATACTTCTCACCTTATTATGGCATAATTTTGTCACTCTTCCATCCGTCAAGTACAATATGTTACATAAATTATACAAGCCTAGGCTTGTGGCAGTAAATCTAGACAGCCCAATCCTCTGCTGCAGTTGCTGTCCTGTTTGACAGGGAACTCCATTTGGTAAAACTACCAAGATCAAAAAGTTGACAACTCTTAACAAAATACAATTCTTATAATACATTAAAATACTTTAAATATCGAGAATTTTTCATACTTTTCAAATAAAATATAAAAATGGAGAATTAACAGAGTTTTGAAAAACATCAAAATTTATTGTATATGATAAAAACACATACATTAAATGGCAAAAAAACCCATAAGAAATAAGATTAAACATGACGATGAGATGCTATATAAAAAGAAACAAAAGTACATGAGATTGGCATTTAAGATGCACATTCAGTGTCTTCAGGACAATTTTTCTGTGATGCACAAGATTCCCCACCACCTTCAATAATTACCTGTGATTCATCTGTACGATTATTAAGGAGAATACTTTTTTCTAGAAATGAGGAAAAAGTTAGAGATAACATCTTTCAATTTAATAACACTTAAGAAAAAGAAAACTAATTCAGTGAAAAGTAAAAAATATAAAAGCAATTTTTACTACTAAACTATCAATCATTTTTATAAAGTAGAATAAGACAACTTTTGTATATTTCCAAGTAATGTACACATGCTTGCATGATAATGTAAACATTAACAAGATAAAAACAAGTAAGTTTTATAATTTCCTGGGTGTACCCGAATTGCATATTATATTTTCACATTGAAAATATAATCTAATGCATTTAAAATCACAGGCGCTAAAAAAATTTATCGAATAAAAATAAAATCCTTATTTAATATTTCTGTAAAGCATTATGTGAAATTCACGTCATTTAATTAAAAACTTTGTAGACATACAGAAAAAAAAATAGCTGCTGAAATTAATATATTTTTTGTTGCTACCATTGACATTTAAGATACTTAAGACACATGTAATCGTAATACCTATGACTATGATATGAAGTATTTCCTATGACATCCATCATCCAATTTGAAGAGAAATACGAGAATAATAAAAGATTATCATTATTCAATGTGAGTGATAATTATATTCATTGGATTATATATACACCACAATACAATAAATGGGAAAAACCACTGAATAGCATATTTTTTTTTTTTCTTTTGCCCTAATAGCAGCAGGAATTTCTGTCAAAAGGGGGGGGGCTATTTTCTGTTAAGTGAAATGATTGTAAATAAAGCACAAAACTTTATACTTAATGCAAAATATTTTATAATTACTTGTGATACATTAAGATATGAAAAAGAAATGAAAGTTTGTTTTAATGAAACTTTTACAATACATTCATTATAATTTCATTGCATAAAAAATATTTAAAATTAAAAATTCCGTCAAATTTATAATTTATTCTCAAAAAATATGACTAAACGCCTAATAGTTTAACTTTAAATATCAATTTTTTTCAAAACATCCTGAAATTAATACACTAGTGAGCAAAATTAAAGCAACAAGTGTTTTCTGACACAACTACATAATCAATCATCGAACATGAAACTAAAAAATGAGAAACAGCATTTTTAATGTAACAATAACAAAAGCATAGATGTGTGCACAAGAATTAATAAACCATATGGATTTAAGTTAGGGCTCAGAATATACATACATTTAATTATAGACTAGAGCTTAGAAATGTAACAAAAGCACTAGTAATGGAAACAGTACAAGAATAAAATTAAACAAATTGCTATGTTTTTAATTTGGAGCATATACAATAAAGAAATATCTGCTGCCTTTTAAATAGTAATTAAATTAATTTTTTCATTTAACATTTGAAAAATAGGATATAAAAAAATATTTTGCAATGGTGAGAATTATTTTGAATCAGGATTTTTATATCTGGTTTTAAGTTAAAAAAAAATTTTCTTCTAAACTAAAAAGGCCAAAACTTATTGCTGATAATGTTTCGACAATATTGTCTTTAGTTCTTATAACAATTCAACTTGAATAAATTTAGAAAGTTTAGAAGAAAGAGAGAATAACTGCTTGTTATAAACTAAATTACCACAAATGTCAAATTGATTGTCAAAAATCATTTATTTGGAAGTTTAAAAAAAATTAGGCTATCTTTTAAAACAGCTGAAATAACTAGACTTTTGATGTTTATTTAATGATTGAAATATTAATGTTAATACAAATACATCTATATACATAGCCACTACTATTTTCTAAGCATTTCCTATTGTCGTTAAAGTATATAAAAATTGTTACAATTAAAACTAAACTGATTAAAATGCATTATGAAATTATACCATTTTTTAAAGCAACTAATTTGGTTTTTAGTTCCTCTAAATTCTTAAAGAGCTTTGGAGATTACTAATACTTTTTGAAACTCACTTTTAATTTCTACAATTATGATAATTTTTGAAAACATTTTTATATATACGAGTTTTTTTTTTATACAGAATCGGCTTTACTATAAAATGAATCTAAACAAATTTAAGTATTCCAAAAGATTTTTTGGTATTAAAAAAAGGATCACTATTACCTTATTGAAACAAATGACATAGTATAATATCTCCGATAAAATTTAGAAACTAAATATTGAAATACTGATACAAGTATATTTCATTTTTCTATATTCTCTAAACAAAATTTTAAAAAATATCTTAAATTTTTTTTTCACAAGTGCAAATTTTTCAGATCTCAAATTTAACAAATCAAAATTTTTCTATTTATGTAAAGAAATTTAAATTTTTTTATTACGTTAAAATTATTTGTTTCATTTATAAATAATATGTATATTTAAAGCCATATGCTAACAAAAAGCTTTTTTTTATTTAGTTTGATAAATGAGAATTTGCTTTAATGAAACTTAAACGTAATGCTGAAATTACTGTAAGAGTTTTTAATGAAATCTATTCTTTATTAAGGTAAAATTTTTTAATTAATACAGATAGACTTACTAGTTTTTTTTTTTTTTGGCTCATTTTTTATAAGATAAACTGTAAACCATAATCAAAGTGTAACATGAAGTTATTTATAACATGCTTGTATAATAACTTTAGACATATTTCAGAAGCTACTTTACACTCCTTTTATATTTTCATACCTATCTCATTTCTCCACAGGGGGTGTAGTGTAACAGGCCTCCTCATGGTACACCCTGGGTAATGCTAAATCTGCTTTCTCTTGCATACTTCCCATCTTTATTGGACTGCAAGACGTATTATGCAAGAAAGAGCCAACACAAGGACGTAATTTAAAAAAAAAAAATTCTCCACATTTTACTATTAATTTCATTTTTATCTCTTTAACCTAGCTTTATCAAGCTCTTTTAATATAGCACTTGAAAACTCTTGAAAATTCCAATACCTCTTTTTAAGCTATCAGTAATATTAGTATAATTTTCTTCAATTAAATAAAACTTTTTCATATAAGCTTTCTTTATAAAAATATAAAGTTACTTGCAAAAAATGAAATCTTCACAGTAGCAATTTATTTTGGTAAACAAGACATTACAAAATAGGACTGATATTTAGTGCTGATTATCAAGAATTAAAGAGAAAATTTGCCATAGGAAATTTTTGTCCCAAATCCCCAAAGTACAGTAGAATGCACCCATTACCTCTTTCAAAGGAATTTTAATTAAAATTCAAAAACCTACAAATAATTTTTTACAAAGTAAAAACAGAAAAAAAAGAGAAAATTTCATAAGCAAAACAAGAAAATAAAACAATCTTATAGAGGATAAAAAAATCAGGTCCAAAAAAAAAAAAAAAAAACACATCTATCATGCATGCATGTTCTAGTTAAATTTAAAATTGGAAACCAAAGTATTAATACCATTTTAAACAGAATTATTAATGAAAGTACAGAAAAAAAGTTACATAAATGACAAAATTACACATGTAGATCAATTAACAGCTTTTGAAAAAATAGCAACACATAACAATAAACACACACACATATTTTAAATATATATATGTGTGTGTGTGTGTGTGTGTAATGTAACATTGTCCCAGAACATTGTTAAAATTGATATATTAATAGTATTTCGCTATTAATTAAAAAATATATGCAGATGTATATTTAATTTATAATGTTTCATGAATAATTCAAAATGGAATATAAATCTCAGAATTCAGCTCAATTATTTTTATTACACTAGAAGTATTTTAATAGCAGAAGGCATTTTAAATTCATTATTTTAATAATAAATGGTTTTATAGATTTTTAAAATACATCAATTTCTCATATATGCTAATTTCTACAAATTTATTAATCACGACAATCAGAACTATTTTTCTCCAACTTTTTTAGATAACAATAAATGGTACAAGTTCAGTATCCCCATATATGATTTCTCGCCAAATCTGGCGCCCTTTGTTTACTTTGTAGTGTTGCCGATTTCAGCTTTTGTTTTTAGGTACAAGTTCAGTATTCCCATATATGATTTCTCGCCAAATCTGGCACCCTTTGTTTACTTCGTAGTGTTGCCGATTTCAACTTTTGTTTTTATTGTAGTGTTGCCAAATTCAGTTTTAGTTACTATTTCTTTTTTTGTTGCCACTATTCATTTTTCTTGTGTTTTACATATATTTTACAGCTATTTCAATTTTACTTCGACTTTCATTGTTCTAGAACATTCTTTGTTCCACGTTTCTATTGGAATTGGAAGGGATTTTCACTCAGTTGGGCTTCGTTGTCATCAGCGTCTAATCATCGTAAATTCTTCTGTTTTACAATTTCTTTTGCATTATTTCATTTTATTTGGTTTTTATTTATTATATATATTTATCTTATTAATTTAATTTATGATCTTTTATATTTTTTTTAATTACAACAAATAATTACAGATTTTAAATTTTACCTTGCAATGTATATGTTTCATAAGCATTTTAGAAATTTAAAAAAGGGAAATAAATATAAATGGACTTACTTGATATGAAGTTGAGCTGACATGCCGATTGGTATGTTTATTTCGACATTTTTTTCGCTGTCACCAGTGTCACATTTCAGTTTTTTTTTTTATTTTCTAAATATTTACACTTTATAAAATTTTAAAAAAGCTAAAAAAAAAAAGGCATGCAAAAAATATTATTTTAAATATAAATTACTTTATAAAATTGAAAAAAAAAGGATTCAAAAAATATGTTTCTAAATATATAAGATAATAATGAATTAAATTAATAAGATAATAATGAATTAAATTATTAAGATAATAATGAATTAAATTATTAGGATAATAATGAATTAAATTATTAGGATAATAATGAATTAAATTATTAGGATAATAATGAATTAAATTATTAGGATAATAATGAATTAAATTATTAGGATAATAATGAATTAAATTATTAGGATAATAATGAATTAAATTATTAGGATAATAATGAATTAAATTATTAGGATAATAATGAATTAAATTATTAGGATAATAATGAATTAAATTATTAGGATAATAATGAATTAAATTATTAGGATAATAATGAATTAAATTATTAGGATAATAATGAATTAAATTATTAGGATAATAATGAATTAAATTATTAGGATAATAATGAATTAAATTATTAGGATAATAATGAATTAAATTATTAGGATAATAATGAATTAAATTATTAGGATAATAATGAATTAAATTATTAAGATAATAATGAATTAAATTATTAAGATAATAATGAATTAAATTATTAAGATAATAATGAATTAAATTATTAAGATAATAATGAATTAAATTAATAAGATAATAATGAATTAAATTAATAAGATAATAATGAATTAAATTATTAAAATAATGAATTAAATTAATAAGATAATATTGAATTAAATTATTAGGATAATAATGAATTAAATTAATAAGATAATAATGAATTAAATTATTAAGCTAATAATAAATATATATTAAATAAACAAAATAAAAAGAATGTAAAAGAAGTTGTAAAAAATAAAAATAAAAATTTACGATGATTAGACACTGGTGACAACGAAGCACATCCCTTAATTACACCTACAGCAAACTAAAGACAAATGGCTTCCAATTCAAATAGAAACGTCGAAAAAACGTGGGACATAGAATTTTCTAGAACAATGAAAGTCGAAGTAATTTTTAAATAGCTTTAAAATTTATGTTAAACACAAGAAAATTGATTAGTGGCAACAACAAAAAAAAGTAACTAAAACTGAATTTGGCAACACTAAAATAAAAACAAAAGCTGAAATCGGCAACACTACGCAGTAAACAAAAGGCGCCAGATTTGGCGAGAAATCTTATATGGGGATACCGAACTTGTTCCCACCAGTTTCTTAGTAATTAATATACCAATTCAAGTTGTAAATACCCTGCTAATGGTTAAATAGACCAAGTAATACTGCCCTTGAGAAACACAGCAAAATCTTACATTTTTATCTTCTTTCTATACAGAAATTATACGGATAGAAAAAATATCAAAAAATAAAGGTATACATATCACGTCCTAATAGAAGAGATGTATACATTTGGGAATATATTCCCAAGAAACAGTCGAAACACCAATTTTGTTTCTGTTACTAAAGTGAAGTTGCAACCAGGTAGATCTCAGTAAAACAAAGTTTTCTCTGAACTCGGAAAGGTTTGAAAATAAATAACATTAACCAAACCCAAATGCTAAGATTTTACAAAAATTAGATAGAACAATGAAATTAGTTAGAGGTTCCAGCATCTTTTTGTCACAACTACTTAAAAGAAACCTAGCCACAACAATCCCGTTTGGGTATTTCGTTTATACTTCTAAATGACAAAACATGATGCTAGATTTAGCAGGGATGATACAGCTCAACATGCATTTGACACTTTGAAAAACTGTTGATTTAGAACCTTATTTAAAACTCCTGGATTTTTCAACAGAATTTACATAAAGTACTGGCAGTTCAAAATATACATTATGAGCTCTGTTCTATACCAAAATGACGAAAATGTCTTTCCACATCCTGTTGTTTCCAGTAAAAAACTAAAAGATGTGGAAATTGAAAATAGCACAGTAGAAAAAGAGATGCTCGGCACGGTATTCCACATTACCCACCTCGAACAATATTTGAACTGGAAATATTTATCATGTATTGTGATCAAACAAGTCTTTTCTTTGAACTCAAAGAGCGATATCCAACTTCTAAAATAGCTTGGTGGATAATGACTCTGCAACAATATGACTATACCACTGAACATAAGTCAGGAAAATTAGGTATAAAAATATAAAAGCAGACTACCTGCTTATGGGTGCAATAACAATAGATGTAATAGCTTCCAATAGGCTAAACTGAGTATTACGGCCTCACCTCGTAAAGCTCAGAAGGTTGCCACGGTCTCAGAAAAAAAATTTGGCGATTATTTTTCCTCGCCAAGTTTTTTCGCCAAAAAATCACCAAAAGCGATTAGTCGCCAAATGTGCCACTATGCATATCGTCCGAATATCCTAGAAACGCTAGCCATTTTTATTTTGGATTTTTTTTTATCGGCTGTAAAGCGCGGTAATTTAAATCATGTTTTTTCATATTAATATTTTATTTCACTTTGGTTGTAGTGTGGAATATAAATATTTACTTTAATATACACATTTTTTGATTTCGGTTTGGATACAATGCCGGAATTTCAATCCTATCTATTTGTTTTATTTCACTGTGTGGATATAGTGCTGAAATTTCAATAATGTCTTTTATATTCATTTTGTATTTTGCTGAGAATATAGTGAAGGAATTTCAATCTTGTCTTTTATATTAGTTTTGTTTTTTGCTATGGATATAGTGCCGGATTTTCAATCCCGTCTTTTATATTCAATTTTGATTTTGCTGTGCATGTAGAGCGGTAGATGAAAAATGTAGGTAAGAATTTTATTTTACTTTCTGCAGGCATGCTGAATTCCTAGAAGTGTGTGCATTTAAATTTCCAATAATTAATGAAACTATACAATCTATGCTCTAAAATTATTCTAGGTTTGTTTACTTTTAAGTAGTAATGATTTGTAACATTCTGTGTTTAATAGCTGAAATTCAATTCTTTCAATTAGTTTTTAACTAACTATTATTATATGTAATTATTTTTGCTAATTTATTTACTTAATTTTAATCCTGAAATATTTTTAAATAGAATTTTTAATCAATTCTTATTACGATTACTGTTTTCTTGATTGCAGTTAGGCTTAGCGCTTTGAAATATGGGGGAAAATCCGCTTTAATTATATGGTTGTTGTTATTTTCTTAATTAGTTTTAAGGGAGGGAAGGGGGAATTTCTAGTCGGGTCAAACCCCTGCCGTTTTTCTGCCCCATTTACAGATCGATTGGCACTCTCTTTAGGCTGCCAATTAATTTCCAAGACACCCGTCTCAGGCACTTGACGGAAAAACATTTCACAAAGGTGAGACCGTAATACTCAGTTTTACCCAAAATTGTTTTTTGAAAATTGTTGTTTCAATGTACACCAAAAAGTGCTTCTAAACATCATAGTGACACCAAAGATAAATCAATAGTATCCTTAACTTTAGAATCAGAAATAATGTGTCACGATTTCCCAATAGCAATCCATAAAGGATTTCATGACTGCACAGAATTAGAGAAATTTTTTATGGTGTAATATGCATAAACATGTTTTAAACAATGTTAAATCATGTCCTTCATGTGTTGAAAAGAGAGGTCATAAGCCAGAAAATTTAGCCCCATTACAGCGCGTTCTAGTCACTCAATGACCAATAGAATACATAGTTATTGATAGCCTGGATCCACTTTCCATAACTTATTCAGGAAATCTGTATATCTTGGTGACTTCATATTATTTTACACACGATATAAAAAGTGAAGCCATCGTTAGAGTATTAGAAGATTTTATAAGTCAACATGGTGTACCTTCTCGTCTACTTTCCAATACAGGCTATAACGTTATCTCAAAACCCATATCTGAAGTGAATTCCTAATTAGGTACTACTGCTTCATATCATCCTTTGAATGATGGAATGGTAGAAAAACTCAACTTTAATTAAGTAAATTCAACTAAAACTGACTTGGACCAGCATATAATTTTTGCTTTGCTAGCTCATAGTTCAAATCGCTTTATATAATTTTTTGAAGAATTAATTTGGCAAGGAATAAATCACTTAAATTTTACCAGGTTTAATGATTTTCGGGACTTTGCAAACTATGCAAAATAATACTCAGTTTAGCCGTTAATGAATACAAGATATAAAAGAATAACAATTGAATGTTCCTTATATAATTGAATACAGATCAAAATTCCATTTTATTCATTAAAAAAAATTTTTAACATAGCTGTGTCCAGAAAATAGGAAACTGCAGTTTATATAAAAAATACAATGACTTTTTACTCATATACACCAATATAACACAATAGCTAAAAGAAATTAATTTCAAAGTTAAAACAAACGCAAGAACATTTTTTAAACATATTTCCTTTTTTAAATATGCATTTTATAACTATAAAAAAAAGATACAACTCCATTTTTTATAGATTATAAGAAAAACAATGCAGTGATCGTGTAAACCAAAAGCAATGGAAAATTTAAGTGGTGATCATATAGTTTTAACTACTCAAAAATTTACCAAATCAGCGGACTAACATGTTGCTATTTTTTCTATAAGCCAGATAAATATTATATTCTTTCATCACTTTTTCTTGGACAATTACTTAAATTTTAATAAAATATAATATTTAAAAAAACAATGAAAATTTAAAACAGAGATTAATAGTGAAGACGAAAGTATTTAGAAACATTAATGAAATATATAAAATTATATATAGAACAACAAATAGTTATATTATTATGATTAAAAGAACTTTAATAAATATGAGAGTTAAATAAATAAACAAAAGTTACAAATACTAGATGAAAATTACCCATTTGCAAATTAAGATTTAAAAGTTATAAATAAATAGAAAAGTAAGAGCAATTACTTCTTAACAGTAATTACTTATATATTTTTCTTTTAATTCCAAATGCACTATAATAATATATACGGCAGCACATAAGTGGAATATTTAATCAAAACATTATCAATACTCACAAAAACACAGTATCATCTTTCAGAAACAATGCATTAGCATGATTGAATTTAACTGTTCCACAGAAGACTGTCTAAGGGGTATGTAGACTAATAGGGATAAGTATCAATAACAACAAAAGATGGGTTTAACATGTTGGAATAATAAAATAAATCAGAGCAAATGGGTAGTTTTCCGTCAAGTTTATTTCAAGAAGAAAATTAAGCTTTTCAACCTCAAGCAAAAGAATCATGTTATGAAAATAAATAACATTATATTCTATTACAGATTTAGAAAAATGACTTAAAAAAATTAGTTTTCCTACTTTTCATTTTAGAAGCGGTGAAATTAACTTGATGGCGTAATTCCTTTTCAATGCGGCCAATATACCGATTGACGTTAAAATATGGAATGTTCTGTAGATTAACCAATTTTCCACAAGTTGTAAGAGCTATTTTGACTTCTTCTGAATACTCTAAGTCATATAAGCCTATTTCACTTTCACGATTTGGATAGTTTGCTATTAGATATGCAAAGCCTATCTCATTTACGTCAGGCAAAATGGCGGAAAATTCCACATTAAGTCGTATAAAAAATTTAACGGGCAGCTTTGGATTTCCAGGCACATAAACTTCTATATCATTTTCATTGAAATTTTCGGTCTCGAATAAAGATAAGAATTCATAGTACAATTCAGGATACTCTTCTAAATCATCCATATGCTTTTTCTTATAAAAAGTTAATATTTCTTTCAAGGCTTTGTATAAGCCATCACTTTTACGGGCATCCCACTCACGGAGACTTTCTATGTCTTCGAGAGTAAAAAAGAATTTTTCATCTGGAAACACAAAATCAGGCGGACATTCTGGATCAGTCATTTGGAAAACAACTATGCATTCAACGGTCTTGCCAGCATATTGAATCGATACAGTAAATCTGTCACAGTTACCATTTTTAATATAGGTATTGCAGGAGGTTTCAGGATTTTTTATAACGACCTTTTTAGGACCTATTCCGATTCGCCTTTTCTTTAAATCTTCCACTTGATTAAGTACATGAGGAGGAAAACGCGATAAATCTTCCATATTTAATCCAGAAAGAAAATTCGTAGATTATAACGAAATTACTAGTATTAACTGACAGCTTCAGAATATCCCAAACCGCGTTTTTTTTGCAGAATGTTGCCAAATATATTTTACCGAATTAATATTCTCACATTTTTTAACGAACTCTTCATTTTTAGATGGCACTGCAATGACTAGTCACGTGACAAATTCCAAACTAGACAGCTTGTAAATTTTATTCTATGCATTAGCTCTTGAATTTTGCGTTTGTGACGCTAACTCCATATTTTTACTTACTCACATATTATTTATATAATATATTTACAACAGTATCATAAATTTATGCGATATCTTATTCTATAATGAAAAACCCTTTGAATATTTATTTTTCACGAAATGTTCAATATTTGAGTGTGATGAACGATTTTCTCAAATGAGTAGAAAAGTAGCATATGAACAGCAACTATAATATTCCTTTCCACATTTTTGTTAATACAATTTAATAAAAATGAGAAAAGAAAATGTATTATGGCAGGAGAACTTTTTTTTTAACAGAGTTGTTTTTTGATGAAATGATTGAAGACAATGAAGCAGTCTATACTGCTTCATTGTCTTCAATCAGTCAGCTAGTCTCAGTAAATTACTAACTTATAAACGTACTGTTGTTATCACAATGAATGATATTTAATTAACATCTGAAGAAGTTTTGAAATTGTGTTTGTTAATTTTTATGGCTAAAATTGTTTTCAATATATCAGTTTATATTGAATTAACAGTTGATATTTATTTACTTAATGTAGATAATTATAAATTATATTTTGGAGATACTGCAAAAAACTCTGAACCAAACCAGAGTGTTTGTTCTCTATATTAAGAGCTGTTGAATTTTTAACCTGCAGATAGCAGACGTAAGAGAAAATTCAGGCTTCAAGCCTCCCATACAACCACACACGTCTATTAGACGTCTTTTAACGATCCATAGAGTCCAAAAGCCGTCTTGGATACCTTTAGGGTGTCATAATGACGTCCATGGTAAAATGTGAACTGGATGGTCTTTTGTCGACTACTTATGAGCGTCGGATTGACATCTATGATGCATGAGTTTTGGAGTATTAACATTTGGATCTGTAGTAGACGTAATATATATGTCCGTGATAGATGTAATTTGGACGTCCATGGAGGATGTGCTTAAGACAATCATAATGGAAGTTATCTGTGCACATATTAAAAGTAAATAATTAACTGCAGCTGTAATTTTTGGTTTATTGCTACCATAATTTTAAATTATCGTTTGCCTTACAATCTACATTCGTTTATTGCTACATTAAGAAGTGTTTATCGAAGTATGTTTAAAAGTAATTGCCTTCTTTTTATTGTTTCATATTTTAGTATTTTAAAAGAACATTTTTATTACAAAGAAGTCATAATAGAAATAAGATTTAAAAACTGAATATTGTTATTTAAGAATAAAAAATCTACCTGGTTTAAGTGCATTTTTACTTTATAGAAATTATATTTGTAACTATATTAAATTAACGTTAAAAAATACATATTGCTTTTACTTATAAAATGTAATTGATAGAAGTATGTAATTTTTTTTATATCATTAAACTTTCTAGTTATTTATGGGTTGAAAAATGCAAACATTGCAATTAGGATGAAAATTGCTAGAAGAAAACTTAATATACCTTTACATATACTCGATTTTTAATATACCGAGCAATGGCGCCCACCTTAAAAAAAAAAACATCAGTGTAGCGCTACCTACTACAGTGGCAACCGAGCAATAAAGCTAAATTCCAAACGTTAACAAATTTCATTTTTTGTTTAAATTCGAATTTTAATATAACGAGCAGTTACGCCCACATTAAAGAAATTTAAATACGCGGCACATTTTAACACTAACATGAAAAACGCAATACACACAACTTAAACATTCATTTACTTGTGGCCTAAGTATATGACTAAAATTGTAATGAAAAATAAAATTACTCACCTAATCTTCATCGTTCTCCGAATCGTTACGTTTCGGCAAATACACCATTTTTATCGAATCTAAAAAACCTATTATGTTTTCCTGAGGATCATTTCTCCATACTTACTCCGTGAAAACGTGAAGTCAATATATCCTCATCCATTCTTATTAATTTTCGAAAGCAACACAAAAAAACCAAAAATCGAATATCGAAACTCAATGCTTCAAGATTATTCTGTAATAGTGTCAAGGGTTACATACAAAACGCGCATGTAAAACGAAAACGTCATACCTACGTAATCCGAACCGGTAAACCAGTCTATCGCACTTTATCGCATTCATGGCGCAAACGCTTGGCGCATTTTACCCTCTGTACGTTTCTCTACTATTTAGCGTTTTCTTCTATACATGAAAAATTGCTTATTATGGACTGAATCTAATTTCAAATAAATTAAAAAATTATGTGTTTTATAAATAGTTAGCTTTTTATATATTTATAATTTAAAATTTTTTTTATCGTGTTATGTTTTAATTACTTTGGTTGATAAAGTTGAATTGTATTTTTAGAGATAAAATATACCTCATTCATAAATTCTAAATTTTATTTTCCTTTTCAGTTAAATGAGAATAACAAATTTATATACCTGAGGATGAAGTTAAATTTAAAATAAGCAAATTGAAGAATTTTTTTTATTTGTCTGTATTATTTGAACTTATTTGGATCTAATGTAGATGAAAAGAAAATAAATCCTTTAAAGGAATAAAAACATGGTAATTTGATAAAATGATAAAAATGTTTTATCAAAACATTTAATATATCCCTTAGTAAATAACATTTCTGTTTATGTTGAGCATTAATATGTAAATTCAATTCTCTATTTGATTACTTAAGTTCTCTTCTTTTAATTGTAATGTTAACTTTTATCCATTAATCTAACTCTTGTTTTGCTAATTTGTAGATTCATTACAAATTTTAAACATTTTGTAATTTCAGTTATTTAATTAATTCCAAAGGGTAAAAGATTAAATAGTATATCTCGAATGGATGACCTCAGATTCTTTCTACATCTGTCTACGTAAAATTTTGTAGTTGCGTCATTATTTTCTAAAGGTTCTTCAGCATTCCTTAATATCTTTTCTTCCATATCATAATTACCACCATGTGTCAGTTTAAACCCTATTCTTGGAATACCAGGTGGTCCTTGTTTAAGTTCCTCCTCAAAAAATGGATGATATGCTGTCATTTCTTTATTTTAATATGAATAATTTCAATAGATGCCCGACTATTAAAATTAAAATTCAGTATCATTTATATCTTTAATGTTTTGATCATGGTAATATCTTGATTCTTTATATTTAAGTAGCATTTCTTACGTTCTGGTAACATGAAATAGAAGACATAATTCTTGGTGGTGTTGTTTCTCAATCTCCAGTTGAACTCTATAGTCAGGTTATTCGTGTCTGTAAAATTTTTATGGTGAGCTAGGTTAAAGTAAATGATTGGATATAATATGCCGAAATTTGAATAATTGACCATGCAGACTGTTTCTGGAGTAATGGTGTTGAGTCCAAATTCCAAAAGAGCTGTGTATAGACGATTGTAATCACCTTTCTTAAAATCCATCATTTAGCGAACAGTTGGAACCATTACATTATTAACCATCAGCCAACATTCCATCATATCTAAGTTGTCGAATAACATGTTTTGTTTTGCATTTTCATATCTTTCAGTGTATTGCGGTATGACGTAAAAGGACAACACTTCGTCTGAAGTAGCATTTATATAATAAGACCCGCTTGAATTCTTTAAGAAAATATTCGATTTTACAATGCTATGTTGGTTCCAGTTTATTTCCATAGGCTTACCTGATAATCTTAACTCATTAAATTTTGCAGCTGCTGAATTCTTAAATCTAACATAAGGAAGCCAAAGTGATAAATCTTCCACAACAACTTTTTACTCCTTATTTTGCTCATCTGTATACAGCATGTTCTGACTAGGATTTCCCTGAAACTCAAACTTGATATGGAACCCTGTGATGACATTTTGTAGTCATTGAAGAAATCAAATACGTATCCATATAGTGACAGTTTTGCTATTTTGAATAAGTTTACATCTCTCTTTTAATCCTTGATTATACTCGTTGTTAGTTCTTAATTTTTCGAAAAATTCAATTATCTTAGTTGCGTCTACCTTACTCTCATCATATTTCAAGGGTTTTTTGTCCGCTGTGTCCGACGTTTTAACGTACAAGAGCATATAAGTAGCTTCCGTTGAAGAATAGTCAGGTGTGAAGTGAATTAGACCTAACACATGTCGCATGAGAGCAGAATAATTAATGTTGGTTTCGATTTCAGTATTACCTAACGTAAATCTGTTGGCAAGTCTGTTAATGTAAAAGATATTTAAAGCGAGAGTTCCTCCTAAAATCCAGACTGAAAAGGTGATCGAGTTCATTAACAAAGAGACGCAGCTTCTGTTTAAAGAGAACAATATGCACTGGTTCACTACTGAAAACGTTGAAATCAAATGCTCCGTGGTGGAATGATTGAACAGAACTCTAATATACGGAAATATTTAGCGGCTAACAATACCAATAGATATATAGATGTATTTTATCAGGCAGTAAAAAATTATAACAACTCTTACCACAGAAGTATAAAGATGACGCCGGTTGAGGCCAATCTAGAAGAAAACATTGGTGAAGTCTACTGCAATTTGTTCAAAGAAAAGATCATTCATAAGCCTAAATACCAAGTAGTAGATAAAGTCAGAATATCAAAATATAAAACAACTTTTAGAACAGGTTATCAAGCGAACTTTACAGATTCGTCATCTCTGAAGTATTAGAAACCGATCCAGTCACTTATAGAATAAAGGATTTAAACAATGAATATATAAAAGGAACCTTTTATGAAAACAAGCTGGTAAGGTATGATAAAAGTGCAATGCGTACAAAATTGAGAAAATTCTCAAAAAGTTAGGGAATAAATATTTGGTGAAGTGGTTAGGTTATCCAGAGAGTAACTGTATAGATAAGGAAGACTTAGTTAATTTTGAATAGCTGTCAAATGCTATTAAAAATTCCAGTTTAAAGCTTCGAAGACGGTTCGACAGATTTCTTCATTCTAATCAATAGACGGTGGTTGGTCATTTGGTGACCGGAGCTCCTGTGCTAGGGGCACATATCTCCTATATAGATTTTGGTTGTTTGAAAATCGAACATTTGTTGGTCATAATTTAAATCTTTATTAATATTCTCTTATAAAGAGAATTTTAAATAAATTATTAAATAGAATTTTTAAATTTTGGTTGGAATCTAATTTGGACGGGGGGAATCGAATCGGTATCCTCTGGTTGGCCGCCAGCATCTAAAAGGAAATAGATATGACTTTATTTCCAAAACAAAGGGAAATTTACAAATTGGGGTGTTACACACTACCGGCATATTGCCTGGGAATTGACAAATTTGCATACAAATTCTTGGATATTACATGTTAAGTTGGTTGATGTTAGGAAAATATTTACATGATAATATTTAGTACAAAATTCTGTTAATAAGTATTTACAATACAAATTTTGTTAGTACATGTTCTGTTAATTACATTCAGTATTTACATGGTACATTTTTTTTCTAATTCATGAAAGATAAATCTATTTACATGATTTTGATATGTTATTACACAATTCTGGTTTTTACATCATTTATTTACATAATATAAAACAATACGAGACTTCAATAGTTCTATATAAAATTTACACAGAGATACTGTACAACCCAGTCAATTACAGTGATGCAGAATAGTATACATTAAATGAATATAATAAAGTTAAAATTAAATTAGCTGGTTATTAAATTAATAACTCAAACGGTTATAGTGTTAGTGTCATATCTTTATAACCTGATAAAGGGTATTAAATTCGGTGTCTATAGCGCTTGAATTTACTGAATTTGTTGATTTTATAATCTGAATTTTTTTTTAATTATTTGATTCTCAGCAATTTAGTTTCGTTTTCGTACACGTTAAAATACTGAAATGAGAATCAGTCAAGGCTTGGTGTTTAGTGCCAGATGGTAATCATAATATTTCGAATTGAGAACATGGAAACGGAGTTAGCCCCTCTCGCCACCTGTCCCTAATTGCATTTCTTAACGAGTGCTGTGTCAACACCCCCTAAAGACAAGGCCTGAGCACCAAAACTTCTTTCTGAAATGAGTCATCCACAGAAGGCTGACCAACGACCCCCTAAAGTTGAAATTTCTTTCTCCATTTCCTGTCGCCTGCTCGACGTCTCATTTCAGTCTCTGTACGGAGTTGATTTTGCACGTGTATGTGATAAGCCTTGTCTTAAAATATTCATTAAAAGTATTATATTAATTCAAGAAATTTCATAAAAAGGCCATTTAAGTGTTCAGTTATCCATTGCCGATTGAACTACGATGGAGAATCAAAGGTATCTGTCTTTAGGTTTCCTAAATATAAAGACATGCTAAAGAAGTGGCTGGCTGTTATATTCCTCAAGAAAATCTAAAAGTGACAAAAAATTCTAGGGTAAGTCTTATGTTATTTATTTCAAATAATAATTAAATCGTTAGTGAAATACATTTTTTTTTTTTAAATTTAAAACACATGCGTGTGACATGGATAAGAAATATTAAAGTTAATGTTCCTTCAATCAACTGTAATTGTACGTTTTTCATCTTAAAAAGTAATTCTCATTCTGTAGTTCATTTGGCTCCATTTGTAAAAGTTTCAATACATTTGATAATTACTAAAAAATTCACTAATTAATCAAATTAATTTTTTTTATCATTATTGGTATATTAAGTTTTACTGTGTTTAGCAAGACATTTTTTCTACATTTGAATAATTATATTATAAATTAATAATTAATTTAGGAATTAAATATTTGAAGAATGATTTATTTCACATTTTACATAGGTGAAATAATAGTAGCAATGATAATAGATGTAACTATGAAGAAACAGCTGTATTTATAAATCACATAACCATTTGGTGGGATATCGTTAATGTAAAGAGTGTTTTTAAAGGGAATGCAAAAAGAAATGAATATCAAAAACCACTTACTAATACATCGATTGATAAAATCTTAATCTTCTTAAAAAATGTTTCGTTATGGTTAATTAATTGGAAAACCTGTAAAAATGATACAGGAAAATTAAGTGCAGAAATTCACTTAGCATTAACACATACTACAAATGCTCTTATAGAAATTGTAGATTTTTGTTCAAAAATATTAAATATGGAATATGTTTTAACGGGAAAGTTTCAAACATTCTCTCGAAGAACGTTTTGGTCTTTATAGACAGTTGGCTGGATCTCAATATAACATTTCTCTCACTCAAATATTCGAAACAGAAACTAAACTAAGGATCAGGAGCCTTATTCCTTTAGCATTAAATTCTGCTGTTCATGGAAATGTTGAAATTAATTTAAATGATGATGTTGATGAAAATCTAAATCTTGATATTCCCCACCCTAAAGAATCAATGTGATTTAAAAAAAATATTCTCATTTGTTAACTATTTTAACATACATAGCAGGCTATTGCGTCCTTTCTCTCTTAAAAAAAATTCAATGTGAAATGTGCTGTGTTTATTTAATAAGCGAAGTTGACGATGAATGTGAAAACTATCTTTTAATTAAAAATATAGATAGGAGTGGTTTAAAATATCCTTGTGATGAAATCATCAAAATAATTCATTTTAATTATACTGTTATTTCTAAACTATTATCTTCTGAATATGAAAACGATTTTTTGAAGTGTAACAATCATAGATTTATTGCAAGAAATGTAATATTAAAAAATCTTAGATTAGCTGAAATTAATTTAACTTCAGAATGTGTCAAACATTGACAGTGATGATTTAGTAAAAAATATTGTTTTTAATTTCTACTAATATTTTACTCAAAAATTATTGTAAAAAAATTAATGATTTAATAAACAAAAAACTCCTTAATTCAAAATCCAAAAGAAAATTAAACATTAGGAAAATAATATAAATTTCAGAGAAGAGTTTTCTGTAGATGTATATAATTATTAAAAATTGATGTTCCCCTAAACTTACATTGTTATTTACATTTTGCTTATTTCAAAAAAATTATTTTGCATATCCAAACAAATTAATTACATTTTGATATTAATTTATAATAAATTTTATTGTGGAATTTCAGTGTTTAATAAAGTTATTTTAAGCATACTGTTGTTATTCTATTTTTATTATTTGAGCAAGTTATAAATTTTGCTATTTTTATGTGATATTTAATAAAAAAAAAATAATGCAATAAAAGCAAATGTTTCATTTACTCCGGTTATTTGTATAATGAAAAAGATGAATGTTTTTATTTGGCCACAAATTTAATTTAAAAAATCATTTTTTTTATATTTTTGATATTAATGATTTAATATATGCCTGTATTTTCAATACTAATACGCCAAGTAATGTTGATATTATCAGATTAAATCATACAAATCATGTTTAATTTAATGATTATTGTGAAAAACTTTAAAATGTATAATCATTGTGTTACGTGATATAAATTTATTTTAAACCAAGAGAAAAATGTAGCAGGAATATATTTCAAATATGATCATAATAATTTCATAAATTTTTTCTACAAGTTACTTAAAAATCTTATCAAACTACAAATAATGGTTGATAAAATAAAAAATGATAAAATTGGAAATTTAGGAAAAACAAATGAAACAAAATACATAACATTTTATTATAATTATAAAAAAAACATTTTTAACCTAAGAATTGTGCAAATTCAATTGTTAAAGTACTATTTTATTTATATTTCTTACATTTTCTAATCACTTAGTTTGACAAATATTTTGTTTTCTTAAATTCTAAAATTTTTAAGTGTACTATTATAATAAACTGAAACATTTTTTAAATTAAATCATTTAAATAAAGGAATGATCTTGGAAAAAAATTCTGTTTAGTTTTTATTTTACTTATTACAATAATTTAGCTTAGATTAATTTACACGAATGTTAAAATTTTCCAAACAATTATCAAACACAGATTTATCAAATACTTAAATTCCATGTGGCGTGATTCAATTATAATTGAACATTTGTCGTAATACATAGTAAAAAGTAAGTTATTTAGATCGCCATAAAGGAGACGAAACAACCAGCCTCCTGTGGATGACTCATCATAGCGGTGCGCAGACTTACGGATAAGGGAAGTAAACTTTTGTCCGAGAGAACTAGTCCTCGGAAGCGTTCGTGACATCCGAACGAATTCCATCCCCACTGTTTCCGATTCTCAGCTATTGAATTCATTTGTTTCACCCCCTGAATCTTAAACGTCATACATGTATTTGGATTTGCCATTTTTTTTTTCTTTGTCTGTCATTTGCTCGTGTCGCTGGGTTCGCAGTGTTGCACTGTAATCTGATAATTTGAGATTTTTATTTTCAAGTAAGTTTTTACATAATTATTTTTGATTTACCATTTATTGTGCGATAATATTTGTGATTTTAGCTATTTATTAAATATTTTTTAAATATTGTATTTTGATTTTATCTATTTCCCATGTATATCTCATTTCTTTTGTTAAAAGGATTTTCTCGCCATTACCGAACTATTATTTAATAATATCGTTATAAAATTATGTATGTTAAAGTTTATAATATGTTCATTGTGTTGGGAGATACCTAATTGCAAATCTAGTTTCTGTATTCATATCGGCATCATGCTTAAAAAGCCCTCTGAATTGAAGTTTGATTGTCGTCAAGGTTTCACGAATATATAGTGAGTTCAAATTATTTTTTCTTGGTGCATGTTAGCAAAATACTTTTTTATTGTTATTTTTGATTTGACATTGATTCCTTTTGTTAATTACTTACATTTGTTGTCTTTTAGTTTTAAGTAATTAATATATTATTATTCACTGGTATATATGATATAATTGTTATTTTACTAAAGCTAAATACTCGTTCTAAATTTTACAGAATTCAGGAGCGTGGAAAGCTCTGATAGTAAGTTCACAATTTTAATTAATCTTATTTGCTCGTATTTTATTGTTTCAAAAATAAAATGGATTTGAATAATCAATGTAACAATAAAGAATATAAATGTGATATTTGTAATTCCGTGTTTCAAAATAAATCTAGCAAACCGACATAAAAGAAAATTCATGCTCAAACTAAAGAACTGCAGCAGAAATCATATGTCTGTAGCGTGTTTTTTCATATGTAGCATACGAAACACATTTGCTTAAAGTACATGATAACGAAATTAGAAAAAACTTTATCGTTTCAATTCTATTGACGAGTTTATTGTTTTCAAAAATGCAAATGCTATTCATAAATTTGTTAAGAGATGTGGGACAAAAAAACGAAATAATGTAGATGTTGATTATTATTATTGCCATCAAAATAAAAACTTGCCAATTGACAAATACAAAAGGTGCCCTGCTATAATGACAGTAATTCATGGCAAAGAAATTAGTGTTGAAGTAACAGATACCAAAACCTGTGTTTCTAACATTGAATGTACTGATAAAATTATTGATGTAGAATTAGATGGAGGGTGCTAAAATTCCACTAACATAGATTCAATCAATGTACCAACCATACATAACTTACAATCTGATAAAAATTGTAAAATTACATGTGGTATTTGTAAACTTGATTTGGTTTCAAAAAAGGTCTACGAAGAGCATCTGAATAACATACATGACATAATAATTCAAAAAAGAAAATTTGATATTTCAAACTCAGAATTTTTAGAGTGGAAAAAATATAGAACATGATTGTACTTCTGATTACGTCAAACATAGTGGTACTAATATTGTAAAAGGTAAAAGGTATGAATATTTTACTGTCATCGATCTGGTTATTTTCATGGGCGTGGGAATAACAAACGCTATAATAAAATATTAGGTACAAATAAAATAAATGGAACATGCCCTTCAATGATAGCAGTTACCTTTTCAGAAAATAGTACAATTAAGGTTGAGTTTACTAAGACCCATGTAGGTCATACCAGTGATTTAGGTAGAGTCCGTTTAAATGATGAAGAGCGTATGAAAATAGCCATTGACATATCAAACAAAAGAAACCAGTCACTGAAATATTAAATGATATTAGGGATTCGGTGGGTAATAAACTGAGTCGAATTCATTTTTTAGATCGTCGAGGTATATTAAACATAAAAAATAAATTCTTTCCTCACAAACAGGGTGTATTAGATGCAAATGATGCACAGAGTGTACATGCATGGGTAAAAGTATTGAAAATTCTGAGTCTATAATCAGGTATTACAAACCACAAGGTTTTGAATCAATAATTGCCTTAAAAAGACTTTTTACTTGTAATCATGAATAATGCTCAACAAGAAATGTTAAAATTATATGGCAATGATGTTGTTTGTGTTGATTTTACTCATGGTATTAACAGTTATAATTTTGATCTGTGCATATTGTGTGTGTTAGATGACAAGCGTGAAGGGTTTCCTGCTGCCCTAATATTGAGTAATCGTCAAGATTCTCAAGCATTAGAGGTGGCTTTTCAAAGTATAAAATACTCTGGTGTAAACATATGTCCGTCTGTCTTAATGAGTGATGATACAGATTCCTTTCATAATGCTTGGTGCTCTGTATTTGGGCCACCAAGCAAAAGATTAATTATGTACTTGGCACATAGACCGCAGTTGGCGCAGGAAATTAACAGAATATATAAAAATCAAACTCTGCAGGCTGACTCGTATAAAGTATTGCGCTCATTATTAGAGAAGAACGTGATGAGCAAACTTTTAAAATTCTTCTTTGTGAGGTTATCAATTTATTCAAGAATAACAATGATACCATACAATTTGCAAAATACTTTGATACATATTATTCTAACAGATGTGAACAATGGGCATATTGTTATAGGAAATGGGCAGGTATAAATACTAATATGCATTTAGAACGTATGCACCGTACGGTTAAATACATATATTTAGAAGGTAAAAAAGTTAAAAGACTTGACAAGTCAATACATGCTCGAAAATGTCAAATATTCGTAAAAGACATCAAGAAAGTATGAAATTAGATGTAACAAAAGTTAGTGTTCATATGCAAGATAGTTGGTATGTCCAATCTTTTACAACAGTAGGAGAAATTTATGAGGTTAGATTAAAAAAGCAATGTAATTTGCAAATGTGCCCCTTACAATGCACATTCTGTCAAGAATGTTTGCATAATATGATGTGTACATGTATTGATAATTCAATACAATGGAATATGTGTAAACATATACATTTAGTTTGCAGATTACTCAATGCTGACAAACAAGTTCCTCAACCTGTATTTCCAGATTCTCAGCATGAGTTATTTATCAATGAGTGTGATGAAAACAGGTCTCGTGAAATTGAATCGCATGTGCACCAAGTTTCAAATGATTTGTGTGATAACAATTTACAGGCAGATCAAACAAAGGCTTAAATTTACTGGCACAGTTACAAAACGATTTGCTGCAATGTACTACACCTGGTGACTGTATGAAATTAGTCACCATATTAAAAGGTGCACAAGCATCATTTTTAGGGAGTAAAGAAAATTCAAAACTGCTTACTAAATTCCAATCAAACAGGGAATCACCATCAAATAAAAAGATAAGCAAACAAAGATTTTATTCAACTAAACGAAACAAGAAGCTAACAAAATAGTTAAAAAATATAAGAAGCCATCAAGTCGGGAGGCAAACAGTATTGCTTGTAATCTCTTAATTAAAGACAAATCCGCAATTTCTAATGTGTGACTTTAATAATGAGCAAATAATTTCAAGAATCAGTAATTTCAATTGTGTAATGGTTTGTTAATTAAGGAATATTTTAATTTATTGCTTATTTTAAGATACGTAATGTAAATTTTACCTTAAGATAAGCAGGAAATAAAAAAATGCATTGTTGAGTTAAAAGTATGTGTTAAATATGTATTATGAAATTTATTAAATTAAAATTCATAATATGCAATAAGGATTTATATTTTATTATATGTTGAATAAAATTTAATTATACCTGTTATCTATGTGCAATATTGTTATATAATTTTATTAGTTGTGTGATGTGTGCAATAAAATTTATTATGTGTTATTAAAATTAATTTCACCTATTATTTATTAGCAATTTCATTTCATTATAATAACTGTGTGTTATGTGCAATAAACAGTGTGAAAAAAATACAATATTTCAATAATACTAAGTAAAGTAAAATACTAGAATATTTTTCATGTATTAAATAATATTCACAAAGATTTTATTCAGCTTTAAAAAAAGCATTTAAACTATTTAAGTAAAGTATAATCATCTTGAGATGTTGCTGTTGTCAAAATGAAAAAAGCATGCATCCAGTAATACTGTGTCTAATGAAATATAAATGTGTTTTTAGATTCAGCATTATTGTGGTACATGCAATAAAAAAACATGCTTCCAGTAATGGTATGTGTGAACAAAAAAATGTAAAAAATAAAAATACCCTGCCTTCATGTGCCCATTGTGCCATGATCTCTTGTGTTGCTATCATCCAAATTAAAAAAGCACGCATCCAGTAATACTGTGTCTAATGAAATATAAATGTGTTTTTAGATTCAGCATTATTGGGGTACATGCAATAAAAAACATGCTTCCAGTAATGTTATGTGTGAACAAAAAAAAAAAATGTACAAAAATAAAAAAAATACCCTGCCTTCTATCGCCCATTGTGCCATGATCTCTTGTGTTGCTATCATCAAATAAAAATTATGTTTGTGTAATTTTCTATATGCAATAATATATTTTAATGAATTTATAATTATATTTTAAAAAATTTTCTACTAGGTTCATGTATATGCCGGTTCCAGTGTGCAATATATAACTTAATTTTAATAGCTGTCTGTGCGATTTTTAATTTAATTAATGTGTGCAAAATGTAATAACTTCTAGTCATATCTTTGAAAATGTTCTCCATTATGTTTGTAATCTTGCATATTGAGTTCCCGCATGATCTACTATATGTATTTAAATCAACACTGTAATTACCAATATTCAGTTGTGATGTTTGGGTAATGCTATAATGTATGTTTAATTAATGAAAAATGAAATGTTAAAACTGAAATAAAATGTTAATATATGAAATATTGGGTTTTCACTTCTTTCTTATCTTTTGCTGTCTAGATTAAAATTAGTGGAAGTAAAAGATAATTTACAAGAGCGTAGCTAAAAAAATTTTCGCTATTTCAATATATTTTTATATATGACATTCTTAATTCATTTCTTTAGGTTACTTGAAACAAAATGAAGATATATCAATTTCACTTGAATATTGTACGGTAAGAGCTTTATAATTAAACATGTAGTTTTGTTTTTGTTTTTGGAATTTTATAACAGTTTAAATTGTTGTAATGTGTTACATTTTAATATTTGGATAACATGCAATAAAGTATGTTTAACTAAGGAAAAACAAATACATGAAAAAATATTTTTCAAACAACCTAAATATGTAATATTTGCAATGATGTGTGTTTAATCCAAGTGAATTAAATGTATTTGATTAGATTTGTTGCTAAAAGTTTTGTCATTATTTATACAATTTATTTCTATGTATGACAATCTGATTCATTTCTTTAGGTTACGCGAAACAAGAAGATTAATCAATTTCACTTGAATTTTATATGGTAAGAGCTTTTCAATTAAAAATCGTGTTTCTTTTTAATTCTTATAACAATTGATTATTTAGATAGTCATCTGCTATAAGAATTAAAAGATGGTGAATAGGCCTTGAAGTAAATGTTGCTTCTGGGGGAACCAGCCATCTAAATTGCTTTTGTACAAATTTCAAATGTGCATAAGGGATGTAGATTGAACGCGCCTTTGCAAGAACCTCGTGGGTGGCGTGGAATACTTGCAAAAATTTAGCTTTTTCGTGCTACTTGTTTGTTACAATTTACTATGTGGATACCTTTTAAAATATGATGAAAGCTGTGGATGCCCTACATAAGTAAGTAGAAACTTTATGATAACCCTTATAGGTGTATATTCCTCAAGGAAAAGGAAGGACGTTCTACTAGCTTCCAAGCAACAAAGTTTATACTTCTGATATGCCATCCTACTCCATATGTACTATATATTGAATCTAAAGTCTTTAATAAAAGTCTTAATGTATATGTCTATTTGTATTTCATTCAATAAAAGAGAATAAATGATTTAGTTTCATATTGTACTTGTTTTATTAAAAGACACAATCACAAGACAAAGCCAGAAACGCATAGTAATGCCCTTACAGAAAACACCACCATAACATTCTTATAGCATAAAGGAAAGCCAGTTGGTCATGTTATGGAAAGTGGACTATATTCATGTGCAGCTAAAGGAAAACCTAAAAACCCTCAGGCACTCATCTCAAGCAGGCTTTCAATTCTACTGGCTACTTTCAAAGGTCATCTGCAAACAAAAAATAATACTGTGAATACAAAAATATAAAAAAAATAATTCATGAGAACAAGAAAAAAGCATTTTAATTATTCTATGTAAATATGTAATTTTATTAGAACATAATATTTGAATTATGAAATTCTATAAGTATTAATAAAGATAAAAAATTCTATTATATCTTACTACTTATAGCCCTTTTGTAAATATTTCATCTCACTTGACAAATGCCTTAATATTTCAAGTTGATTATACATGTTTAATCTTGTAAAATTTATGCATGTTGAAGTTTATAAATTAACTATAAATAGTAGAAATAATCCATTATTTCATAATAAATCAGGGAAAAAAGCAAATACAAATTTATAATTTTTATACAACTATATAATAATTCTGTGTTTTCAATTACAACTTTAATACGATTATTTGGCTAATTTTCTATATCCCATAGTTTTACGTGTTTTAAAATCAGCAATCTTATTTGATCTTTCCCATAAGTACATTCTTATAATTAAAAAAAATTAATAATTGATACAGTGTATGAATTTTGATGTTTTATGCAACCAACTAGTGGCAAAGACTTCTATTCCAGGCAGTCAATAATATTAGTTAATAAGTGAATAGTGAAGTTTTCTGTATTAAAGGTTTCCATACTACAGTGTCTTCTAGTAAATTAATTAATTTGAAAAGTTTAGAGAAAAATATAGGTAAATTAAATACAAATTATAAAAAGCAAAAAATTTAAAGCATAACATTTGTGTAATGAGTAGAAAATAAACTGAAAATGGAAGTAATACTTTAATTACAAATAAAATTTAATAGATATGAAAGAAAAGATAATGTCGGTAATAATTCATGAATAATAAAAAATGGAAATACAAAGATATCTTAATGCACCTATCTATTAAGAATAACTTTTTTTAACGATGTCGGTTACAGTTAAAAGTACAATACTCATTTTACATCTGATTAAAATGATAATTGCTTACTTTTAAAAATGCATGATTTATCGCACAATCTTGCATTAATTAAATAATTCAAATAATGCTGCCTAAAAACTTTATATAAAAGGAATTTTAACAGTAACTTTATTTCTCAATTTTAAGTTATAATTGAAGAAAGAACAAGCTTAACTGGAACCGTTAAATGTTTATGGATGTAAATAAACAAATAGTTTGATTATGCCAGAATTGTGCTTTTAAAAAATGCTTCATTATCTAAGAAAATATTTTTGATTGAAACTTTATTTTTGTAAAAGTATAACACAAAAATACAATTTAACAATGCTGATAACATAATATCTTATATTTGCATATTCAACCTGGATGGACAAATGATGAACAAATTTATACATTATGATGACTGAGTACAAATAATATTTTACATTTAATCAACCAAAAGAAAAAACTATATTGTATATAATAATACTAAGTAGGTATTTCTTATATATTTTTTAAAATTTCATGCTCTTTATTTATAAGGTTTAAATTTAATATTTAGGTATGTAAAGTTTTTCAAAACCGAATTTATTACGTCACAATTAAAATATATTCGAGCAACATTTCACCATCGTCTAAAAATTCAAAATTTGATATGCTAGATTATACAGCAATTTATCCTTCACATATTGAAGCAAATGATAGAAATTTGCTCATTTTTTGCGCAAAAGCAGTTGGATATAAATATACATAACATCTTCTGTAAAACATGAATTTAAAGATAAATATATTTTATTTAAGAATCGTGTTGAATAACTAAGAAGCAGAACTATTCCACCTGAAGAAATTTGATTCATCAATCCTGACATTCTAATAACATTTTTCAAAAACAAATTATAGATTTTAAATGTAGGTTAAGTTTTAGTGTTAAACCTGGAAAGAATACTACATAGATAGCTAATTTAAAGAGTTTAGCTAGCTCATGCAATTTCTCACCAAGTGTTTAAAGATATTAATAAATAAGATTCAGTAAAAACATACCTTTATCATTGGGAATATGCAATCTATTCAGTTACAGCCATAATAAATATAAAAGTAGCAATTCCTTAGCCTTAGATATTCAGTTTTTATACAAACATTCAAACTATCTTTTTAGAGTGCACCTTGGTTATCTGTCGGTGACTGCATTGAAAACTTTCAAAGCAACTCTATGACATTCCTAATGTTTCTTTAATCATTTTAAAATGCCAATACCTCTAAAATGTTTTGTAAAGTTGTAAGATGTATCTTCTTACGAATTTCTACTGTCATTGGATCCACCAAAAATAATTAGTAGCACTTTTAGAGATCACACACATTTTCTCTTTTGCTATTAGTGACCATGTTTCAGATGCATGTGTTAATACTGGTCTTATGAGAGTTTTATATAGTAAAATTTTAGTTCTTTCAATCAAGTGAGAATTTGTCTCTAATACCAACTAGACAGTGACAATTCTGGTTTTAGATCCCAGGACTGATTTTGCTTTGGTATTCTACCTTAGATAACAGGTACGTAAACACTTTCAATTCTATGTCCCTTATTTCAAAGATATCACAGCAGGACTGATTTCGAATATTACATTATAATTACATACTATAGAAATATCAAAATTCTAATAACCAGAAGCAAATTTTAATAAATCTCAAATTTTAATATTTCTGGTAGTGGCACCCACACCTTAAAAAAATTATAGTATGGCACAATCTATCACTTACATGAAACATGTAATAAAACTTACTTAACAATGTATTTACTTATGTACACATACAGTATTATAAAAATTAGAGTTTATTACTACTCCGAATCAAATTTTAATCAAACACATGTTATATCATACAAATGCAAAAAGCATTCTGATGTAGTAAATCAGTTAGGTGCATTTTATCACTTGCGCTGGTACGTAGGAATAAGCCATAATTATTCATCATAATGTATTTTAGTAACAGTGATTGCCTACTTCATAACAATTAATTAATTACCAATTGTTATAAAGAATATAAAATACAGAAAGTTCATTTTTAATAATATGTATATAGTTGGTTGTCACTGTACTAGGTAGTACCACACTGAAGTTTTTTTTTTTTAAGGTGAGAGTAATTGCGCGGTATATTAAAATTCGAGTTTCAATAAATTTGCTTCTAGTTATTAGAATTTTAATATTTCTACAGTATTAAATTATAATGAAATTTTAATGCAATCAACATCAGGGGTAGGAGTACAGAAATTTTTTTTTCAGGACATTATTTTCAAGAAATAGCAGGACATTTTCAGTACATGTTTTAATAATTAAACAAAACCAATGTTACTTTTACATATTAATTTCTGTTTTATGCATAAAACACATTTTAGGGAGGAATAAACTATTTAATAAATTCTGAGTTTTTTAATTTTTACTACAACAATATGAAAAATGATACAGAAATTTAAACTTTCTATACTGAATATTTTTGAAAATTACTAAGTTACATGATAAATGCTTTAAATTAACAATTTATGCATAATTGAATAATGTTAATTTTGAACTGGATGCATTAGCATTTAATTCCGATAATTTAATACTGCACTTTTTTAACTTTTCATTCACAGATGCAATCTCTGCATTAGCAGCAGACAGCATACATTTGTCCAACTTTCACATCACTCATATTATCATCACTGATAGCAGCACATGCTATTTTTTTAGTTGCATCATCCAAAAGCTTTTGAGCTGCACACTGATTATCAAGCAAATTTTTCTTTTCTTTCTCAAGTTCATTAATTTTTTCTAATAGGTGCGATTGCTTAAACTTTTTTCACAAGTAGCTTCTACATCTTCCTCATCTTTTCTTTTCTTCTCTGATTGTGTTACATCTTTTGATTTTTCCATATATGATGCATATTCTGCATGAGATTTCTGAATGCATTACTTCTTTGGTATATGGAGTGGAGAAACAGAATTGCCATGGATTCGAATAACATCATGACAAATCCGTAAACTTTGAACTGTTAATTACGATAAAGAAGCTCTCTCCTTTGTCACAACAGAATTGTTAGTTGAAAAACCTCTTTCTGGTTGGGAATTTACATTCAATAACGACAGACATGCTTTAATCACTCTAGAAAGAGTAGGATATTTTATATAACCGCCAGCATCTTTTATATTGAAAACCGCATTCCAATATTTACAGATATTTTGATCATTATCATAATCATTCACAATCAAAGTCACATCTTCACACATGTAAAGAATCCACTCTTCATTCATCTTATCAATATCTGAAAAAGTTTTATTCACATGAGGAATATGTTGAATTAATCTGCTAAATGAACTCCTAGACTCTTCCTTTTTTCTATTATAAGGAGACAAACACTGGAGCTCTGTCAGTAAAGGATTTGTTATAGGAAGTTTTTGAAGCATATGCTTTGAAGTTGCTATGTAGCAGCTTCTGACACATTGTAGAAATGTTGTTTTATCAGTAAGCTTTTCCAGTATTGCTGTTAAACCATGACCTATTTCAATCTTGCTTAAATTTAACCAATTTTTTTCCTGAATCAACATTAATTTGTAGCAACTTGGGTTTAAAAATTTAAACATAATACTGCGAACAAGTTCATTTAACTTACTGTACATCACATGTACTATAAAGGTTCGACTTTTTGCATTAATATGGTTCAAAAGTTTTACAAAAAAGAAAAGAAACAAAATGCAGATATGCCAGAGTCTTAGGGTCTTTCAAATATTTTATAATCCGAAAATGTCTATCAGAAAGAGGAGATTTGGACTCTTTACTACTAACACCTATCTAATTTATTATTAATTAAATGAACAATAAACATACCCATCTCCTGTTTACTGTTGTCACCTACTGGTCTACTTCTGTGTCAGCTCTGCATCAGTTATTTGCGGAGAATATATATGCAATATTGAATCAATGAAAGTCATATTTGTTGAACACTTATTTTTCTTGTGCAACACACATTGAGCTAGATCATAATCTAGTTCATTTTTAGCTTTTGTCACTGCCATATCATGACAGTGGTGTCAGGTGAATTAGCCATTCAAGTGGTTCAGTATCAGCCGCTACAAAAAGGATAACCGGTCACAGCTGACCTGCACTCGCAGTAATTTTAACATTCGCAACAAGCTTTGCAACAGAAAGACCAGCCCTGGTTAACCCAAAAGGTGTACAGTTTTTAGACAATACTGTGAGGTCGCATGTCGTGCTGGTATCCAGGAACACCACACAGCAAATTGATAAGCAAAGTTTATACTATTCTCCTTATACTTACCTGATCTTGCACCTTCACATCCCTATGCTGTGGAAGAAAATGCTGTTTAATAATAAAAATTAGACATATGTAGAAAGTTAACTATTTCGAAAAATGCATTATTTTATAAATTTATAATCAATAATTAAACTCACACAACATACCATAAATCCGATATCAATTTTGGTATAAAGATACAGGAGAAACATTTAAAATGTTATTAAGCATATAAATAAATTTATAACCAATGTGTAGACCCAAACCAGTATACTAATCTTCATTGATACGATTTCCATGAGCATATCAATGATGTACAATATAAAACTTTGTAATGAAAACAATAAAACATAAAAATTATTTGAAAAGAATAATACAGAAAATTATTTTAAAAGTACAATATCTTATAATTATAAAAAACACGCCCATGAATACTGAATGAATAACAAATTTGATGTCAATTTGCGACACAAAATAGGAATCTAAAATAAGCATTGAATTATAATATAATACAGCGTTTTGCATACAATGGTCAGATACATACAAATAAATTTTAAGTTCACGCTTACGGTGATCACAAACCAGTAAATCTTTGAAATGAACTTTGTTCGATTGTGTAAAAAAAACGCCTTTTTAATTATATGAGAATTATTAACATATTTTATAACTCAATAACTAACATGACATATACTATAAAATAATTAACTTAAGAGCTGTAACTTCAATACAAAAAAATTCACATTATTTACACAAATGTTACTCACCGACGCTGACGGGCAAACGAAACAAAAAATGGCGGAAACAAATCTGAATTCTATACGCCTGTGTGGTATTTAGAACTACTGGGGGTGGCAAGAATGAATTCAATAGCCGATAGTGGGAATGGCATTCGTTCGGATCACCCGACTGTTTCCGAGGACTAGTTCTCTCGGAAAAAATTTTACTTCCCTTATCCGTAAGTGGTGCGCAGGCCTTGTCTTTAGGGGGTGTTGGCTGTGTCCGGGGGAACCACAAGGAGTTGATTGATCACCTCAATAATGAGATTTTCGATCCCATCGCTCCTGCTCGGGGTTGGAAACATCTGTTTGTGGTTTCATATAGTGGGGGGAACTTGAGAGATGACTAAAACGAAGTGCCAAAATGGCGAATTCCGTAATTGAGTTATAAAATATATATTTTATTTTTATTTAAGATAGTAAATATCAGTTTATAAAATCTTAACTATTGTCGCGAAGAATTGATCCAGGCCTCCTTCTATTGGCTGGATTATTAATATCCTGAATAGGCTGTATATTTATTAAGGGATTGGGAATATTAACCAGACTATTATAGAATTTAGATGAAATTCTCAGGATAAATTTAGTTACATTTTTTAAGTCACATTCTTTGAATATATTTTCATTTCTGAAAAATATTAGTGCGTTGACCAGCATTCTGTCAATTCTATTTTTGTAAGATTGAAGCTTATTGTAATGTCTGGCTGCTGCATATCCCCAAACTGGTCAGAATAGGTTAGAATGGGCTTGATTAGGCTCATACAAATTAATAATTAATTCTCAGTTGCTAATTTAGAGTTCCTGCAAATCAGCGGGTATAATACAACCTCCATTTGTTTTCCTTTTTTAATGATTTCATATATATGGGAAAGCCAGGTTAACCTGGGATCTAAAATTAGACCTAAGTATTTTACTTTATTTGCCCAAACAATTTTGGTATTATTTACTTCTAATTCAGCAGTTGCCTTTCTTTTGTTGCTAAATAGTACGGCTACACATTTGTCAGCATTGATAGCTATTTTTTTTTCCACTCGTTTAGCCACCCCTGAAGTATAGGGATATAATTTCTAATGGGACTAGCAGCATCTTCATTTGATCCACCAGTTGACATAATGGCAGTGTCGTCAGCGAATATAAAATTTTTTATGTTGTCTGTTTTAGGTATATCGGATACATATAAGCAGAATAGTAAGGGTCCTAGTATTGAGCCCTGGAGTAACCCCCTTAGGATATCGAAATCATTTGAAAATTCGTTATTCACTCTAACAGTAAATTTCCTGCCTTTCAGATAACTATTAATTTAATAAGGTGTATAGGTACGTTCATTTTATTAAGCTTATAGATAAGCCCATCTAGCCAAACCTTGTCAAACTCTTTCGCAACGTCCAAAAATAGTGATGCAATGGCATTGTTATTAATATTTTCAGTAATATATTCCCCCGCTCTAAGTAGCTGATGCGTAGTTGAGTGTTGGTTTCTAAAACCAAATTGTTCGTCATTTAGATTATTAGAGTTAATAAAATTTTGTAACTGATGTTTGATACAATATTCAAACAATTTTGATATTGTGGGTATTAGACTGATTGGTCTGTATGCTAATGGGTCTCTAGGATTTTTCCCGCCACCTTTGAAGATGGGCGCAATTACAGCTCTCTTCTAGTAGTTAGGAAAATAATTAAGTTGGATTAATTTATTGAATAATTTAGTTAGAAAAAATATTATTTTAATAGGGAGGTGTTTTAGCATGGCGTTAGTGATTGAATCTTGGCCAGGTGCTTTTTTGGGGTGCATATTATTAATGTAGTACATTAATTCACTGGGTTTAATATCTCGATTTTCTGAGTTTGAATTTATGCTAATTATTTGGTTTACTTTAGTTTCGATCTCTATTTCCATAGCGTTAGTCATATTTGGAGTGAATTGATTCACGAGATTACTTGCTAATTTATTAGCCATGTCCTTATTAGTATAAAGTATGCCCGATTCCCCATTAAGAGGGGGTATTAATATATTTTTCAATACCCCCTCTTAATCCTATTTTGTGAAAGTTCACTGCCTTCCAGAGAGACCCATCAGTAGCCATTAACGAATTTATATGGTCTGACCATTGCTTTTCTTTGAATTCTTTAATTTCCTCTTTGAGGTTATTGTTGTATCTGTTATAATTTTTTTGTCCGCGCTATTCCTGCTCCTCTGCCAGAGCTTGCGTAGGCTATTCTTATATTTAATTTCTTTCTTAAGATCATTTGATAAGAATGAGATATGGTCCGTATTATTTATTTTCTTCGCTGTATCTTTAAACGCATTGAGCATGACTCCCGATGTATTTTTAACTGCAGTTTCCACATCCAGGATTGTATCAATGTTTTGCGTGTAATTGAAGTTAGTGTTTACTAATTTAGTATATTTATTCCAGTTAGGTATTAGTGTATATTGTATCGTGTTGTCAATGTGTGTTGAGTCATATGTACAAAAAACTGCATTATGGTCACTGGCCATTTTCTGAAGTGTTGTAGTGTTTGATTTATAGGGGAAAATTTTTGTTATGTAAAAGTCTAGTATTGAACCTACAGCCCTGGTGTGTCCACCTATGGGAGTAGGAGTTTGTGGTGCGTTGTTATGAAGATTTTTTGAGTTGATAAGTTGTTGCAGTGCTCGTCCGAACGGATTAATACTGTCGCAATTCCACAAAGTGTGATACGAGTTAAAATCTCCTCCCATTATACGTGAACTGCCTATACCAATAATTTTAATAAAATCAGTGGGGGAAACTGTTTCGTTCCGGTTTATTGGGTATGTTTTTTTTTGCTGTGGAATATATACTGTACTGATAGTTGTGGGTGGGGTTATTAGAAATTTTGATTTCAATGATGGTAGCTTCTATTACGTCCAATGTGGGTGTATTTATGTGAATATGGGGGACTGAATTTTTTACAATTATTGCCGTGCCTCCTGGCTGACAGAATCTATAGTCATGATCTGAATTAATTCTATCGTTATGATAAATTGAATAATTTCTGATATTGATTTTTTGGACGTTGCGAAGATGC
Source organism: Latrodectus elegans (assembly GCA_030067965.1). Classification (NCBI taxonomy): domain Eukaryota; kingdom Metazoa; phylum Arthropoda; class Arachnida; order Araneae; family Theridiidae; genus Latrodectus; species Latrodectus elegans. The sequence continues at coordinate 40,142,117 of CM057817.1, read as the reverse complement.
GTATCCTGGACTAAGATGATGTCCGGGGAATGCGAATCGATGAATTCCCTTAATTCATCTAATTTGGCATAAATGCCATTCGCATTCCACGTACATATCTTTAGATTAACACCGTTGTTATTCATGGTGTGCTATTAGTTTTAGGTAAGATAGTACAGGCCATTGAGCCTAACTCAAAGAACATATCGTGGACATTGACATTATTGATAGTTGGCAAAACATTTTTAACCAGACTTATCAGCTGGATGAAAACCCTATTGTCGGCTAGTTCATTAAAAACTTGAATCAATGTAAGCATATCACCCATGTTTCCCCCAAAGTTATTTGAGGCATTATAATTATTCAAACTATTATTTTGTGGATTATTAGAGGATGTATTCATATTATTGTTTACATTATTTACACTAGGTAAATTACTTTTATTGTTACTGGTATTTGTATTGGTTATTGATATTCATTCTAATCAAGCGTTTTCTTCATTTTAGGTTACTTAAGCGGTACCTGAAAATTTCTTTTACGTAACAAATGTAAAATGGATTTTTTGCTGATTAAGTGTTTCCGCTCTGAAAACAATTCTTCATATTTATGGATAAATTTTAAAAAAATCAACCAAAATCACGTCTTCTAAGGGGATATTAAGCCCATTTAACCATTTATTAAGATTTTTCTCTCTGCTTTGACTCCTCTGTTGCATCTTCATCATCAAATATAATTGCTTTCCATCTAGAGGACGTTTATTAGGATTGTATCTCAGCTCTTCATGACATGTCATACAAACGTAAAATTCACACACACGTTTTATTTCAAATTTGTGCTCACATTCTTGTGTCAAGCTGTTTGAAGACACTGTTGTCTAGACCAAAACGTCTTAATACTTGCACCACTTCCTTCATTTTTTCTGACATGTATTATTAAAAGTCTTCTTTATAACTTCTTTTAAATTTAACTCTTTAATATTTTAAGCACTTAAAGAAATACATTTAGTATATAAATAAGATGTTGAGCAAAAAATCTTTGATCGATGTATGTTATGAAAAAAATAAAGGATAACTTTTACTTTGGGCTATTTGGCGACTTTAAGTTGGTTATTGATAGGAATACGGGATGTTTTAATACAACAAAACTCTGTCAACTTGGAGGTAAAAAGTTTTATCACTGGAAACTAACTGAGCGTTCGAAATGTTTACTAAAGACTTGTTTAAAGACGAATGTCGGCAAAATATTCGAGGATACTCGAAACTTAAAAAGTCGGAACTGATTGAGCTCATTCAATATCATAATGGCTTTTCCAGTTTCCATAATAACTTGTTCAGCAAGTTCAGGAAGAAAAGAGAACTTAAAATCAGGTGTTGTGGTAAGTTATATAAGGAATATAGCATAAATAAGAACTTGCAAACTAAAGATCATCAAAACTATAAGCTTAAAACGCCTGCCAGTAGGATGATTTTAACAATATGCTGAGCCTGCATCAAATGACCATTAACCAACTACGAGGATTTTGTCGGACGCGTGGTATTGGAGGCTATTTCAAATTAGGAAAGAAGGTAGAAATCATAGCATACATTGAGAGCACATTGTTCAACCGTCACTTCGAATTCGATTCTGACCTGTTCTCAGATACGCGGAAGAGAAGGCTATATACCCCCCATGAAGTTGAGACGGCCTATAAATCTCGTTTGTAGACGTATGACATCCAGAATGAATTCAATGTGATGCTTCCCAAAATCTTTCTGAACGATGTTTCATCAGTAGTCCGGGGACTCATCACTAAACACCTGAAGAGGCTGCATGGTCTGAAGGTTAATTTCCAATTCCTCTGTGATTACTAAAAAGGGAAAGATGGAAGCAATGGAGAAAAACTTCAATACGGAAAATGAGGTCCTTTTAGAATCAACTGATTTGGTTGCCTATTGCAGATCAGTTATCCAAGAACTATTGACAGAGATGGAGGAGTTTGTTGCAAGTGGTTCAGGCAGGTCGCTTGCCAGAATTAAAAGAATTGAGGTGGGAATCAATAAGTTTAACCCACTGAGAGGCTCATCCTACATTGATTTACCAAAAGTGATTAACGCTAAAAAAGCAGTCAAACGTACAAAATGAGGATGAGAAGTGTTTCATGTGGGCAATACTCTGTGCACTACACCCAGCGGGAAAAGATACCCAAAGAGTCACCAAATACAAACCTTATGAAAATGAGCTTAAGTTCGAAGGCATTGAATTTCCTGTAAAATTTGAAGGCAGAGTACTCGAAAGGTTTGAAAATATGAATAGTGTATCAGTTAATGTATATTGATACGAGACTAAAAGCAAAGACCCTGGAGGATAACTAAAAATTAGGTTAAGAGACATGTTAATTCGCTTTACATAAAAAAGGAAAAGGAGACAGCCATTACTGTTGGATGAAGGACTTGTCAAAATTATAAGTGCTCAATTAAGTAAGCATGACAAAAGAGTATATCCCTGTGAAAGGTGCCTGTTATTTTATCACTCTGAGGAAGATCTGCAGAAACATGAAACGGATTGTAAGAAAAATAAGGCTGTTAAAATAGCAATGCCTAAAGAAGGTGGTTCATCAAAGTTCAAAAATTATCATAAATCATTACGAGTACCTTTCAGATAAATGCATATTTTGAATGTTTAACAAATAAGATGGATACCTGTCAACCTGATGGAAGCGCATCGTACATGCAGAAATATCAAAAGCATGAACCTATGAGTTTTTGCCTTTATATCAAATATAAACATGAAGACTACAAAGCACCCATCATTTATAGAGGTCCCGACGCTACAAAAATATTTTATGATACATTAAAGACTGAGGCCCTAATAAAGGAAATTTATGACAATAAACAACCAATCAAGATTACCGCTGAAGATGAAGAGCACTTTCAGAGAACTGATGTATGCCATATCTGAGTTGAACAGCAGAACAGAGACATCACCCTATTCAAACGAGGAAAATCCAGACCACGAAAAAGTTAGAGATCACGACCATTTACTCGATCCGTCAAAATGTGAATCAAACTATAGGGGCCCGGCTCACAATCTTCGTAACCTACACTATCGAAACCCTTCCTTTATCCCGATTTTTATCCATAATTTAACCGGATATGATGCACACATGTTTATAAAAGAACTAGGGGGTGATAATGGAGACACTGACGTCATACCTAACACCGAAGAAAAATACATCTCATTCAGCAAAGAGGTGTGGGCAAAAATGAGAGAAACTGGTGAAGGAAAGAAAGCCAAGCTCCCAGGAATAAAATTGAGAATCATTGATTCATTTCGGTTCATGGACAGTAGCCTCGACAGTTTAGCAAAGAATGTGAAAGAGTTCAGAGAGATGGCCAAATACTTCCCCAAGGACAAGCTAGATCTCATCACCAGAAAAGGTGTATATCCATAGGATTATATGGACGCCTTCAAGAAATGTGAAGAAACCAAGCTATTATCAGAAAAAGACTTCTACAATAAAATGACTGAGTCACATATCACATGAGGACTAGGAACACGCCAAGGAAGTCTGGAATTCATTCAACATAAAAAATTTAGGCGAATATTCCGATTTATGTGAAGACTGATGTACTGATCTTGACTGATATTATAGAACATTTTAGGGATGTTCGCATTAAGACCTACAAACTGGATCCTGCATGGTACTTCACTGCACCTGGATTCTCTTGGGATGCTAAGTTAAAGTCCACTGGTGTAGAGTTAAGAGCTATTAAGCAATTATGATATGGTACTTATGCTTGAAAAAGGCACAATACGTGTATCTCTGCGCTGAAACAGATATGGGAGAGCTAATACTAAATAATGAAGGACTATGATAAAACACAAAATGACCTAATTATCAAATGCACCTAGACGGCAATGAGCCAATTCTTGCCATATGGCGGCTTCAAGTGGGGGAATGCTGATATTGATGTGACCAAAATAGCGGATGATGCGGATAAAGGCTACATTCTAGAGTGTGATCTGTACTATCCTGAATACTTACATAATCTCCACTCGGACTTACCATTAGCCCCTGAGAACCGAATACCAGATGATTCAAAGCAGTCTAAACTTCTAAAAATCCTGTATGACAAAGAACGATTCGTCATCCATTACAGGGTTCTAAAACAATATTTGCAGCTGGGGCTAAAATTGAAAAAGGTGGACAGAGTGTTGGAGAGTTCAAGCAGTCCAATTGGTTACAGAAGTATATAGACCTAAGCACTCAGATGAGAACCAGGGCAATCAATGATTTCGAAAAGGACTTTTACAAACTCATGAACAACTCCGTGTTCGGAAAGATGGAGAATATCAGGAAACACCTCGATATCAGACTTCTGTGTGATTCCAAGAGAACGGAAAACTTATAGCTAAACCAAATTTTAATGGTAGAACTATATTTGATGAAAATTTGGTCGCTATACATATGAACAAAACTAAAGTACTCATTGATAAACCCATCTATGTTGGGATAAGTCTATTGGATCTATCCAAGCATTTAATGTACGACTTTCACTGTAATGTGATGAAGCCAAAGTATAGGGAAGATGTTAAACTTATATATGGACACGGACAGCTTCATATACGATGTAAAAACGGAGGACTTTTATGAAGATATGAAAGGAACGATTGACTTCTTTGATACGTCGGATTACCCAGAAAATATGAAATGCCAAGGGTAAATAAAATGGTTCTGGAGAAAATGAAGGAGGAGCATGCTGGAAAAATTATGGAAGAGAATTCATCGGATTAAAGATCAAAAATGTATGCCTGCAAGACTGACAGACTTGGTGCAAAAATCCAAAGGGGTCAAGAAGTGTGTTGTCAAAAATAAAATCTCCTTCGAGGACTACAAAAACTGCCTTTTCAAGAAAGTACAGCACAGAATCATGAATCTGATCAGAAGCACAAAACATGAACTTCACTCTATACAAAAAAAATAAAAGTGCCCTATCCGGGGTGGATGACAAGTGACACATATTGGAAGATGGCATAAACACATTGGCTCTGGAGCACTATACAATTAAAAAGTAAATGTTTTAATAGTTTTCGAACTATTAAAATATATTTTAGAATTCGCGATTAAATATCAAGCTGCTTTCGACCAGATATTTTTAAACTTGAATGTCGATATGAAAACAAGAGCAATTCGATATATTGCATGCAGAATAGTGTTTGTATAACCTCCTATTTTCGCGAATACAACTTTTTCTGTTCGAATAACTTTAAGCATTGGCTTTGTTCAAGCAGAATTTTAGCTAGCGAAGGTTCAAAATTCTCTATATTTTCCTCTATTTCTTGTATCCTCTGTCTTATGACAATTGCATTAGTAACAGCTCCCCTTATCATTGTTTCTTTATTCTAGACCACTTTTCTTTAACTTTCACTAATCTCACGTAGCAGAGAGGGTGCGTTGAAAAAAGAAAATGGGGGTGCTCACCGAAGGGGGTGCTCTTCCGTCTCGGCGACTTTTCGCGGATAATTTGTGTAGAACCATTGTTTTATAAAATTGATATCAGCCCTTATTTTTATAAAGTAGGTGGAGTTTTAATGGGGTCCATTATTTTTTGAAAGGGGTGGAAAAATTATGGCGTTTTCTTATACCATTAATTTCTAAAAGTGGTTTCGATTTTAGTGGCTAAAATAGAGCCATTCCTCTCTAAAAGTAGGTGGGGGGTTTTGGACCATTCTTTAAAAAGTGGGTGGAAATTTTATGGGGTTGGGCTCATGGGCTAAACGTTACTGCGCCAGCTCCGGCAAATGCACACTACTAAAATATATTTCTGAAAAAAAATTTTTTAATGAAATTTATTTATGTAAGTCCTAATATTTAAATTCATTTCTCTGATTACTTAAGCACTGTTCACATTATAAAAGTAATGTTCAATTCTATCTGATAATTTGAAGGTTTTTGGAACATATTTTAAACATTTTGTAATTATTTAATCAAACACAAAAGTTACCATATTTATAAAGCTTATGTTTCTTAAAAATTGAATTCGTAATTACATATTTAAAACATACTAAATTAAAAATATTTCTAGCAATGTTATAAAGGTATTTAATGTCTTAAATTAGTGAAGGAAATTTCTCATTTTTCTGATTAATTTACGCTGTTTTTTACTAATGAGATTTACATCCAATTAGTTTTATGTATTAATCAGATTGATAAGAATTAAATATTCATGTTAAAATTGTTTTCTGGATTTTTACTATTATTTGACTGAGGTTATTGATCTGAAAATGTTAATCGTTACTATTAATTATTTTAAATGTACTTTATTTAATTTCAAATGCTGTGCGCGGTGGACTCCACAGTATTCAAAGGCAGCTGATGGTGAAATGAAAACTGCGGTAATGAATTGGTTACATCATGTAAAAGCAAGATTTATCAATAAAGGTATCAAACATTTCAGTTAATATTTCTATACAATGTACATAATTAAAATAAATTGTATGCATTAAAAATAAATTCTATTAGTTATATTTTTCTTAAATTAATTAATATTTACTCTTGCTGGAATGTTTTCTTAAACAAATTTCAACTTTTACAAATAAAAATAATTTAGCTTTTAAACAATGAAAAGTAATTTTCAGAATATTTTGTCATAATAATTTGGAATATTCCTTGGAAAATTTTAGTTATATAAAAGTTTAGCTCTTATCGTGTACAAAAAAAGACGTTGAAATTATATCTAATTAGTTAAAATATTAGGCTGAGAAATAATTCTTATAAATTTCCCTTACTACAAAATTTTTTAAAAAAAAAAAAAACTATGAACAATAATTTGCCTGATATTAAAATGAAAAAAAATTATATATTCTACAAATAAAAATAATCTTGACTATTTTATTGTTATCCTCTAGTTATAATAGTAATTCATATATTTATGCAGTCTCCGGAAGCTTCTGAGAAGTAATTTCAATTTTTCCAAAGAAAAAAAAATCGTTTAATTTTAAACAATAAAAAACTAAAGTTTCAAAAGATTTTATAATTAAAGAGCATAAAAATAATGCTAATTTATCAATTGTGAGAATTTTATTACATTAACTAAACTTGAACAGTAAATATGTTAAGAATCTAGGATATATTTGACTGAAAATTAAGTAAAATGTGATGCAAAAGCAATTTCATAAGTAACAAGGTAATTAAAAACAATTTTCTCATTGTCTAGAGGACAGAAATGTATGAGCCACTACGATAGATGAGAGATTATTTCAATGTCTTCGCACATCTAGAATATATCCATCAAATTTCGTCCATGAACCATCCAATGGCAACGTCTCGTAGACGTATAGTGAACGTAAAATGGGTGGATATTTGAGGTGCCATGGATCTAAACTGGACCAAAAAGAGACGTCTACTGGATTAGAGTACATCCCGCTGATGTCATATCGACGTCTACTGGACGAAATTTTGTTGTATGGATATAGTGCTCCAGGTACTTTGCACTAAATGAAGCTGCTCATTTTCCCCTCGACTATGAATAATTTGCTTATATCTTCAGATAAATGCTACATTGAAGAGGTCAGACCCAAGTAACGTTTAGACTGCGCTGGTCTACTTTGTGAGGATTTCCTGATGGAGCTCGGTTTGACTGTGTTGAAATTCAAAGCGGGCGACATCATGGAACTGATTTCATATCAGAGGGATTAATAATAAGATGCTACTGCAGGCTTGGAAGTTTATTTTGTTTTGTTTGTCACTCAACGGTCATTTTTTGCACACGAGGGCTAATTAGACCGGGACCCATAGCTTAAATTCCGAATCACTACAAACATCCATACCCAAGGTGGGATTCGAACCCATGAATTGTTGAACCGAAGGCAAGAGCGCTAACCATTCGGCTACTAGCTCGGCTGCAGGCTTGGAAGATCTTAGCTTTTATGTACTTTGCCATACTTATGAGTACTAACATTTTTAAACATAAGCTATAATTTTAAAGAGCTCTGTTAATTATATGATAAACATCTATTTGTCAGAGCCTTTCGTTCTTTAGTAAATTTTAAAGAAATTATTTAGCATAATTTTCACGAACACATAGTTACAAGTGCGGTAATTAAATTGTAGTTTATTTAAAATGTATAATTACAAAGTCAGTTTTTTTAATTGAATATTGAAATTTTTTGGTTGAATTGGCATTGAATTATTCATATTATCATGTATTTAAAAAACAATTCAGTTCCAAGCTTAATTTCTATATATAATTATTGTATTAATAGTTAAATGAAGTGTTTTAGTTTTGGAACTATTATGTCGCAACAGCATTCTGTCAATGTCGTTACGATGATGACAACCAATCCATATAAATAGTAAGTTTACTAAGTTTCAAGCTCTCTCTCATTTCTTTTTCAGCTGGACTGTGATGATACGATTACTCAGCAATACTAAGAGGGAAAACACAAGTTTTGACTATTCTTAACTTGTTATTTTATGATTTGTTGTTAAATCATTATGCATTTTAAAATTATTATAGTTTTGTATTAAAATATTTACAAAACTATTTGGAGTCATTAAAGGAATTTTACGAAAATCATCCCTGCATCAGTAAGTACTTCAATGTTGACCAGTTAAATGATGGATACTTCAAGTTTGTGTCTGTAGTGAAACCTTTAAATGGATCAACGAACAATTTCGTATTTAACTGTTTTTCTCTTGACCAGTTATATTTACAAATTCATGAAGAGATTGATACTGTTTTTTCAATCGCGAATTTTTCTTGTTTGTAATGCCTAAAAACATTTCGGAACCATATTCTACACTAGTTTTGGTACGTACATACCTAAACTAGTGCATGTGCACCTTCATTTCGGGATAGTAATCATAAGCTGTGGTTCATTCAATGACAATCCCAGCTTTAACAGTCGAGAGGAACTTCTGCTGAAACAAAATTTAATATAGGGGTTACAGCACTTGATGTAAAAACTGTCTTGCATAGCCGATATTATCTGCTTCTGGAAATTTGCGACTTGTACAGTTTTAAAATCTCGTACTATTAGTAACTTTTTTCAATCTGAAAGTTCAAAATTATTACAAGAGTTAGATTTCGGAGATAAGTGACCTTCACAGTTGTTGAAAGATACGAGAAATTTTTCTGATGGAATGGTTTTTGACAATATTCTAAAAACAATATAGTTGCAAAGAATTCTAACATCAATGCAGCATATTTGATCTGTTTCTAATCATTACTTTGATGGATTGTCTCTCATCGCAAACAAAATCAAAGTTTCGTCATTCAATTACCTTGTAAATTCTATAGTTTCAGAAAATTTCGATTTTCAAACATTAAAATATGAAATTACTGAGTTACGGTCAGATTAAACGAGATATTCTATCTCGAAATTTCGAGATTTTAGCAGGAATAGTCACAGAACGTCATAATCTAAAGATTGAAGCTTATCTCATGCACAAAAAGTGAATTTTGCGGAAATTGTTCGTATCACCACTGTTTTGGTCGAAAGGTTTTGAAATGCATTAGTTCTTGTAATTTTCCGAACTAAATGATTCATTCTATGTCAGTGGCAGCAGATGAAAGCTAAAGCCATTTATTTATCATAATGGTACGGTTTACCGATTCTTAATAGCGGAGCTGCTGTTAGTTGCATTCCTCAAAAATTTATAACTGAGACTGCCTCAAAACCTTATCTTGTATGCAGCTAACGGATCTGAAATAAAAAATTTATGGTACAAAGACATTAACCCTTACTCTAGGACTGCATAGAAATTTCTTATGGACTTTTATTGTTGCTGATGTTTCGCATCTAATTCTAGGTAGCGATTTCCTGAAAAATTTTGAGCTTTTAGTTGATGTTAAAAATCGTCGTTTGATAGTCGGAAACACTTAAAGGCAAAATGAAAAATAGCTCCACTTAATTCACTAAAATAAACTTTTATTTCTAATCACTCTCCTTTTCATTCAATTTTAATAAAGTATCATGAACTTTTAACTCCAGTTATAAACGGAAATAACTTAAATCCTGATCTTGAACGCTGTATTCAAAGCGTGGACCTCCAGTTTTTTTCTAAGCCGAGAAGACTTAAACTTGAAAAACTTATGTTTCTAAAAAATGAATTTTGCACTTTAATAGAACAAAGTATAGTTAGATCATCAAAAAGTCTATATGCTAGTCCGTTTCATTTTGTCAAAAAACAATATGGTGACTAGAGGATTCGGGGGGATTTTCGTAAACTGAATTTCATGACAATTCTTGATGGATATCCACCTCCTCACATTAACGATTTCTCACGCTGTCTTTCTGGTAAACCGTTTCTAATAAGATCAATTTAGTTAAAGCTTATGGCCAAATCCCCATCAGAACTGTTGATATATCTAAAACATTTGTCATTACAATAATCGGGTTATTTGAATACACAAACATCACATTTGGTTATAGAAATGCAGCAAAAACTTTTCAACGTTTTATGGATCAGGTTTTCTTGGGTTTAGATTGCTGTTATGCATATATCGATATTTTTAATTGCTTCTAATGATGCAGAAAAGTAAATGTCTGATTTAGTATCTCTTTCAGATAATGAAAAATATTGGGTTAAAAATAAATATTGATAAATGTATATTCGGTTTATAAAGATAAACTTAATTTTCTAGGTTTTCAAGCTTCAGAAAATGGACCCTTACACTAAAAATAAAAGCTTTTGCTGAATTTCCTTTACAAAATACGATTGCCGAGTTGTACATGTTTGTTGCTGTGCTCAACGTTTATCATAGGTTTCTGAGAAATAGAGCGGGTATAGAAGCCTGCTTCAATTATTTGGTTAAGGGTAAAGTAAAAAGAAACAAAATTTATTTGAACCGAAAAAACAAAAAATGAATTTCAAGCATGCAAAAAACTACTAGCTAATGTAAGTTAATGGTTTTAACATATCCCAAACATAACACTCAGTTACCATTAGATTCAGATACTTCAATCGGTGCTGTATTTCTATAACATAACTGGAATTTTTTGCATTTTTCTGGAGAAAGTAAATCATACTAAAAACAAATATAGTACTTATGACCGAGGCTTTTTAGAAATTTACTCTACAATTGAGTTTTTCAGACATTTTGTAAGGCACTTAACATTTGTGCTGCAGCAAAGTCATGATAAAAATTCCCCTAGGCAGATAAGACATCTCGAGTTTAATGGTAAATTTACAATTGATATTCGATTCAAAGCAGGATTTACTATTATACCAGCTGATGCTTTTTCTCGAATAGCGATCATTAATGTCCCAATTTCTATTGACAATGACATGGTTTTTTTCAAAATTTTGATGACAAGTTGAAATCTCTTCTGGAATTAGATACTTCTCTTGAGTTAAAGCTGTTAAATGTTCCTGAATCTGAACACCCAATTTACTAGGAAGTCTCAACAAAGAAGATAAGGCCTTATGCTCCAGAATTATTTTGTAGAAAACTTTTCGTAATCATGCATAATATCTCATATCCAAGCTTTAAAGCTACCATTCGTTTAATTAAAGAGCGCTTGATTTAGAAGTCGTTAAGTAAAAATGTCAAGACATGCTGTATAGCATGCCATAAATCCAAAATTCATAAGGATACAAACTGTCCAATTGGTTTATTCAAAGTGCCTAGTTCCTAATTAAGTTACTTACATATAGACATTATAGGTCCTTTGTCACCTTCAAAAGATTTTAAATATATTTCAATTTGAATCTGCAGAGTTTCTAGGGGGCCAGATGCATTTCCAATGCTAAACTAAACTGCTGAAACTGTAGCTGAGACAACAGGTGCAGATTAGATAGCAAGTTTTGGGGTAACGTAAGTCAGTTCACTAGCTGAATTCTTCAGTGGACACAACACTCGTACCCAATATAAAATGGCCTTCCATCCTTTATCCAATGGTATAGTGGAAGGAAACAACAGAGCTCATATTGCCTCTTAAGTGCCACGTTATTACGAGTTGGTCTGAAATTTGGTTAACCATTCGACTGGGTGTGCATGCTATTCTTGAGGATATAAGTGTTTATTCACCAGATGAATTGGCTTATTGCCAGCAGCTTGCACAGAGAATGCTTTAGGAATTCTCTCACTGTTTGTTTGTCGCTCAACGGTCATTTTTTGCACACGAGGGCTAATTAGACCGGGACCTACGGTTTAAAATGGATTCTGAACCACTACAAGCATCCATGCCCAAGGTGGGATTCGAACCCACGAACTGTTGAACCGAAGGCAAGAGCGTTAACCATTCGGCTGCCAGCTCGGCGAATTCTCTCACAGGTCAATTGATTTCCAGTGACACTTTCCTACGAAAGTGTCAGATGCTATGATATCACATGCGCAGATTGCGTCTTGTGCCAGACTTATCATTCAACAGGTGCATGTGTTCATCCATCTTGATTTACAAACAGTATCTCATGTGTTTGCAAAGACAGCACCCGAAAGCCTTTGGAACAGCCTTATTGTGGTTCATTGAAAGTCTTGCATCTAAGGGAGGGGAGAAGTTTTTCCTCATTGCTCTCAGCGGTCGAAAATCTATAGTTTCTGCGGATCGTATGAAACCAGGAAGTGTGCTCTCTACATCAGTTCTTGAGGTTGTTTCAACACAGACGTTTCCCACACCAGTCAAGCCTGGCGATTCCAACCCTGTTATACTCCAAGTAGCAGAATAGTTTTCCATATATTGGCTAATCGTGGCTTTGCCTAGGTCCAGACTTGGGTAACAGTATTCTATCAATCCTGGATGGTCTACATTTCGTTATAAAGGACAAATGTGGGTTGCCAAGATAAGCCTAAGCTTGACAACCTATATTTGACCAATCTGGGTGGCCAAGGTAGGAGTATGCTTGGTGTCAAATTTAGGCAGCCAAGATAGGGCCTATATTGGCTTATAGATTTGTCTACATTATATGTAGCATATAATGATAAAAAGATTTTATTTTGAATAACTAAAAAGAAGCTATTTTAAATTAATGCAATAAATATGCATTTTTTTTTTCATTTAAAGCTGTAGGGTTGCATCTTACACGAGTAAAATAATTGTCAGGCTTAAAATGTATTATTTTGCATTCCAATTTGAAAATAAACACAAGGTAAAATTTTGTTATTATTTTAAGCAATATCTAAATAATTTAGAAAATTTTCAAATTATGAGGAAAATCACATTATGTGGAAATTAACATTTCAAAGGAAAGAGAAGTGAAGTAAAAAAAGTAAATATTAACTAACCAATTGTGAATACATGCACGATTTAGAATGTAAATATAATTATTGGGAAGTGGTATGATATCCCCCTTTATTGGCAATTTCGTGGCGATTCGTGGTGACGTGGCGATTCGTGGCTATTTCGTGGCGACGAAAAATTCGCAACCTAGAATGGCCACCAATCGGCGTAAGAAACCAGGAATTTCCCAGATTTCAAATTACTAGGCCTAACACTAGATAACGAAACAATAACAATCATGTAAATAAAGCAGGGTTCCTCTCCCACCCTCCATTTCAAAATACTAAATTTAACGGCATATAAGAAAAGTAATCAGAATCTTTAACCAATTCTTATTACATTTAAAAATATTTCAGAATTAAAATTAAAGAAAATAAAGTAGCAAAAATAGTTACGTGTAGTAATATTTAGTTAAAAATAAATAAAGCCTATATAAATGAAATTCAGTGATATAAGATAGAATGTTACAAATCATTACTACATAAAAGTAGACAAATTTAGAATAGTTCAAGCAAATGCAACGATTTCATAATTTCGCTTATTATTGCAAATTTAAATATTTAGCATACAATTCAAGTAACTGTATTCCAGCAAAAAATAATATAAAATTCTTACCTTCATCTTTCGTCCGGTGCTCTACATGTACAGCAAAATCCAAAATGAATATATAAGTTAGAGTTTAATTTCTGGCACGATATCCGTAGTGAAATACAAAACGAATATAAAAGACAGGATTGAAATCCCAGGGGCAATATATCCACAGCGAAATAAAAAATGTGAATATTAAAAACAATATTTATATTCCGCGCTACATCTGAAGTAAAATAAAATATAAAAAAAAACAGGATTTAAATTGCCGCGCCTTACACATCTGATAAAGAAAACGAACAACTATGACAACGACCTGCAAATTGAAAATGGCGAAAAATTCAAATTGTGCTTAAAAGTAAAACTAAACTTGAAGAAGTGAAACTAAAAAAGCTGTTGCCACTGAAAACAAGTTTATATATTGTGTAAAAATGATGTAAAAATACCAGAAAAACGAAATTTGGCAACCAAAAAATCTGAAAAGTAGCAAAAAATGAATTTGGCAATACTATAATAAAAACAAAAACTCAAATTGGCAACACTTCAATCAAAGCAAAGGGTGCTAGATTTAGCGAGAAATCTCTTTCAGGGGGATGTCATACTTACAGCACACTGGAATTTTCGGTAAATAAATGGTACTAATCTAGTAAGTAAATTCTTATTAAATTATGTAAATTTAGTTTTCTAAAAGAAACTAAATTGAGAATTTAAACTTTTACAATCTTTCTTCTTTTGTCCCTAATGAAGGAAAAAAAATCATTTTATATTTCTAACTTATGGTAAATATCTGTTCATCCAACAGAAAATTTATCAAATATATCAAAATTTGAAGTATACTTATTTAAAATTTTTCCACTAGATGTTAACTACTGTTTCTGAATATTTAAACCTTAGTTCACATCTTGTTGTCAGACTTTCAAATATTATTTGTTTGTTTACACAAATAAAAACTCGTGTATTACTTGTTAACAATTAAACATTATTTTTGAACAGGTTCAGTTGTTCAACTATAGAAATATTCTATCCTGAAAATATTAACTAGACAGTAGAACAGTTTATTCTAAAACATTTATTTTACAAAATGTGAATACTTTTGCAATATAGATATAACATATTTTACTTCTTTATATTTCTAAAATGTTGCTCTTCATTATAATTACTTAAGCTGCCTCTTCACTATAATTTGTCAAGAGTAGAACAGCACCTATAAATTTAACAATAAAAAATTAAAAATACTTTTTCACACATGCATACATTTTATTTAAAAAGCAATTAAAGAGTTCTTTTCGAACTCAACATAATTTATTTTAAAAAAGTTTCCAGATTAAATTTATTTCTTGGATATGGCATAAATTGTTTACTCTTTCAACTAGAAGCGTATGATCGTATTATAAACAAATATTAGATTATATTATTGTAACTGTTCATTACAATAGTATATGTTACCATAAAATCATTATTGAAATGAATGCTTGAAAGAAAAACACTTTATGAGGAAGACTTTTAAACAATTATAACTCTGTTCTGGAAACTGTTACTAATTAATATCTAACATAATCATAAGAATTTTTTTAGTATTGTATTTTGACTAGGTGATTGATTAAAAGTTGGTATAAATGTTATGAAGGATCTAAAAATTAATGTTAAGCTCTATAATGTGTAGAGCTAGTGTTCTTTTATTGTGTAATTACACATAAAAACAAATGTGTGCAATTTTTCGTGTAGACATCTCTCTCTCTCTCTCTCTCTCTCTATATATATATATATATATATATATATATATATATATATATATATATATATATATAGATTTAATTATACGTCATAAATACAAAACTACCATTAGTCATACTTTTAAGTTATAATTAATCATAATAAGTAAATTACATAACTGTGCTATTGTTGCAATTTTAGGCATAGTATACGGAGATTCATGCTATATCAGACACATTTCATACTGCTTAGAAAAGTATAATTTGCATTGCCTTCAAATTTCCGTTGAAAATGTAAACAAACTATTCTTTAGCATTTTCAATAGAACTAATAATTAAGAATTATGGATAAATATAACTTCATATATGTGGTAGTTATTTTAAATGATTCAGAGTAATTTACAAATCAGGATGAAACTTCTAAAGCAATGCTAAAATTTATAACAATTTGAACACTAAAAAATTTTATTAATTTATTATTCGCTGAAAGACGATGGAGCTGTACAGGTTAGGCGCGACTTCCAATTTTCGCACAAAGCGCTCCACAGCACTGTCGCCAACCTAAAATTGCAGGACTACGCTCAATATCCACCTGCCAATACTGATCACGTTCGAACTTCAACTTCGAAATCGTGCGCTTTTTTGAATTCCAAGTATCAAAATTTCCACTATTTCATTATAATTAAGTACTATAGAATTATTATAAAATTCTAATAGCTAAAAACGAATTTATTAAAACTCGAATTTTAAAAAGCCGTGCAATTGCGCTCACCCTTGAAAAAACTTCAGTGTAGCGTTATTTAGTACAGTGACAACCGGGCAATAAAGCTAAGCTTCTAACGTTAACAAATCGCATTTTTGTGCAAACTCGAATTTTAATTAACGGGGCGTGTGACGCCCACCTTAAAAAATTTCAGTAAAGCACAATTTAAAACTATCGTGAAACAATCAATAAAGTTAACTTAAAGATGTATTTACTTATGTAAACATACATTTTTATAAAACTAAAAGTTCTAATAATCGCTCTGAATGAAATTTTAATGAAAAATAAAATAACTCACCCAGCCGAGAAAGAACTATTTTATTAAGAGCCCCGAAAAAATATTTTACTCTATTTTCTTTATGCTTTCTCCGCCATACATACTCTGCGATGTATGAATCAAACTGACCGGACATGATTAACTCCCAGTACTGATCTTTTATTGGCCGACCAAATGAAAATTTGAAATAATATAACTTTAGAAAAATTCCAACAGTATAGTTCTCAAAATTTCGAAACAATATTTTAAAAATTATAAGCAATATATCTTCCAAAAATTCCAGTTTGGCGCACTTTATCGCACGCTTTGCGCAATTTTACCCTCTGTACAGTTCTCTACTCTTAGGCGTATTATTCTTTATTAGTAAGTAGATGCTGTATCACAATTCAAAGTTAAGAAAGTACAAGATGGAAATAAGCTAAAATTTATGTCATAAATCCAGGAGTTACAAATATAAGGTACTTAGTAACATTTTGGAAATTGTTACTAATTATCCCAAATAAAATGTTGCTAAATAAATCACTAAGAAAAATTTTTTTAAATATTAACTAATGCTTAATATAACTTTGATTCGGTTAAAACTTTGTATAAATGTTAAACATGATACGGATCAAGATTATATTCCTGAACTCCATGATGTCTAAAGTCAGAGTTCATTTTATGTGACATTGACATAAAACAAACACTTTTGCATTTTTCAAGAAGGAACATTAAATAGGATATTTTATGTTATTTTTTAAAGAAATGCAAAATTACTTTTAATCAAGCCTTTAATAAATCCTTAATTTTTAAATAAATTATAATGTATTTTTATACATAACGACTTTCAAGCTGCAACAGAAATATTTTATATAATTTATAAATCGAATCACTTTCACAAAGAATGCTAATTTCTGCTGAAAATGTAATACACACTATTCTACTCTTCAGTGTTTATCATTTTTATTACAACTAGTAATTAAAAAATTGCATAAATACAGTTTCATATTTTTAGTATTTCTGAGTAATTCATGAGTTAGCAGGAAATTTTTATATTAATTTTAAAACTAGCAACACACACACACACAGTTTAAATACAGGGCAAGTTTTATTAATGCATCAATTTTTATTTAAGAAAATTTTTTTTATATAATTGTAATTCAAAGATCTGTTTAACAGTAAAATTTTTATTTTAGTAAGTTCGAGATGGAAATAATAAACTCTAAAACTTGTGACTCACAGGGAATTGTTGTTGTTATCTCATCTAGTGTAATGGAATCAAATTGATTCAAGAGAGTTCAAGACAGCTCTGGCCACAGCCATAACTTTTCAGGAACCAAGAAGTTGATGTGGGGAATCGAGATAGATCCTGAAGAGTTTTGCCAATATAACAGGATAATTAATGGTACGACCAGAAGAGATTACCATTCCCTGGAGGTGTTTCGTTCTTAATTGACAATAGCACTCTTACAGCTTACAGCAGAGAGAGTGTTTCCAAAATGAAGCATGAGCTAATTTTCATCCGCTTATAGCATGAGCACCTGTGAGAATCAGTCTGTTGGAAAATTCAGGGTTATCTCTGGCTTTTTTGGCAATGATCCATCCATGTGGACATGTGCTGGTATCCACTAAAGAATGCGGATGATATCTTGTGTGAGTTGGTCCTTTAAATCGCTTAGAGGGCATGTCTAGAATCCAAAAACAAAAATCCACATGAATTTTGGATCTCTTTGGAGTAGTAAAGTTTCTAAGACTCCTTCACTGCCATAAGGTAACTTGTGTGATTTGTGACAATTAGTAAGTTTTACAAACAGATTTTATATTTACATTAGTGAAAACGATGCGAGACATCACCCCGGTCTAAAGCTGTGTTTTGAGAGTAATTGGTACTTAAAACAACTTTTTAGAATTCCTCTTATCACGGAAAATACCTAAATATATAGAAGAGATCAATAATTGTTAAACTGCTACAGAAAATATTGTTTCTGTTCTGTGTGTAATACAAGTGCAAACAATGTGTATTACCAAATATAACTGATATTTTACATTTTCTAAATAAATACCTTGATTATAGGGAAATATAAATTTAAAGAGTTTCTTTAGCTATGATCCATTAAATACAATATTTTCTGTACAATCATACTCACTTTTAAACATAAACCTTTAGTACTTGCTAATGAGGATATTCAAACCTAAGCACTTTTTATGCTTAGTAAATTTAAAAACATTGTTCTTGATAGAACATGTAGAATGCTCATTTTCCTGTAAGTAGTTTAGATAGAAGATCCAAAACATGTAAATTTACACAACTTATTTGATAAAAATTGTGAAAAATATAGAAAAAAATATCATCATTATGAAATATATATGTATATATATATATATATATATATATATATATATATATATGTATATATATATAATTTCCCTTTTTATGTTTTTTAAGTTATGAGTGATAATTTAGTGCCAATATTTTAATAAATTAAACTATTCAGGTTTTTAATAATGAATGACGCATTATTTCTCTGAGGTATTCAGAATTACGTTGTGACTGTATAGATTTACTTAGAAAATGCATGAGCAATATGAATAGTAAGATGAAAAATGTAAAAATATAGCTGATTTTATTGTAAAAATAAAAAAATAAATCTTTTTTCATAGCAACACAATAACCTTGATAAAAAAATTTTTTTTTAAATTTTAGGTAATTTTTTTAATGAAATGTTTTTTAATATCATTGATCTATAAGTAATAATAATTTCACTTAATATTCAGTTAAAAATTAGCATTATGCGATTCAAGCAATTTACTAATTTAAATCTCTCTAGAGAGCCAATAAACCTTAGAGAGCGCATCCCCAAGATGGCGGATAGAAGAATGCTTCCACTGGTCTTCCAGTAGGTGGTAGAAGGGAAATAAAATACCTTCCGCGG
This sequence comes from Latrodectus elegans, assembly GCA_030067965.1. Lineage (NCBI taxonomy): Eukaryota > Metazoa > Arthropoda > Arachnida > Araneae > Theridiidae > Latrodectus > Latrodectus elegans. Next base: position 40,122,683 of record CM057817.1, on the reverse strand, counting down.
ACCAACAGGCAGAAGCCCAACCTCCCGAAGCAATTGCAAATTACTTTATGACAAATGCAATAGTTTCTAATCTTAATGCTACCAAGTCCGGGAGAGCCGACGCGATGCATCCTGCAATCCTGGGTTGCATTGGGAAGTATGCTACGAGGAATATTCTGTATGCTACGAGGAATATTCTACACTGAATATTCTATGACTCAATATCAACGGCACACAGAAAAAATGTTGAGAACTTACCTGTGTGCTTCACAAGAACAACATCCACGTTGCCTGCCTTCAAGAGACTAAACTCAATCCAAGACTAAAATTCGATTAACGGCTATACGATAATAAGAAATGATCGACAAGGTGGCTATAGAGGAGGTCTTGCTTTTCTAATAAAAACACAAACTGTCAAGTTCACAGAACTTTCTTCCATTGGAAATCCAACAACAAACTCGAACACTGAAGCCCAGGCAATCATCTTGTTTATACCGAACTGTACTGTTACGATTGTGAATGTCTACCACCCAGATAACTCAGACATCAACACAAACCTCATTAAACACCTCAGCTCCTCATCTTCTGACATCAAGATAATCCTTGGTGACTTCAATAGCAAAAATCCCACATGGGGATGCTCCCCACTAGACAACAAGGGTGAACAGATTGAAGATCTTTTGACCACGACTTCAATTTGTCAACATTAAATACTGGTGACAACACTTACCTATCAAAAACCAATGGGATCTCTTCTGCAGTCGATATCACAGCGATTGATCTTCCACACTATGGCATTGCCAGGTGGAAAGTGATAAAATCTGCCATCAGCGACCACTCTTTCCGATAGTTATTAACTTGTTACTACAGAATGACTCTACTCCCCAGATTAAGAAGTCATGGAACTTCAGAAAAGTAAAGTGGGATTCCTTAACTGAATACATTGAAACGTACTTTTCACAGATGTCGAACATTACCACTCTTAACCATCTGGTTCAAAAGCTCAACAGTGGCATTTAGCAGGTGGCAAAAATCGCCATCACAAGAGGCAAAAGAAAGAATGTTTGGGTGCCTTATAGGAAATATCGTGACATTGACACCATGATAAATGAAAGGGATGTAATCTGCAGGGAGCTAGAAGTGAACAACAGCGATGAAAATTGAAAGTAACTGATTTCAATCAGCCACAAAATAGAAGCCGAAATTGCAGCCTGTAAACACTCGAAATGGGTAGACTTCTGCAGAAAGTTAGATCCCAGCAGGAACAACAGTATTGGAAAGATATCAATGTTCTGAATAATTGCACCCAAAAACCTATGGAACTCAATTCCAATGTCATCATTTTTGACGGACGCTCATCCAAAACCAACAAAGATGCTGCGAATCTGCTAGCCCAATGCTATGAAAAAGCAAATAAACTAAGCTTCAATAAAGAAGATAAGAAACAGAAAAGAAACTACAAACAGATGATAAACTAAGCAAACTCCATGACCGAAAGAACATCTTTTCAAACAAACTTACCCTTGAAGAACTGATTATTGCAATTATTAGCCTAGATCCCCAAAAATCACCAGGTGTTGACCTTGTTTTTGGCCACATGGTTAAGCATTTTGGAGCGCAAGCAAAGTCTACTCTTTTCCATATCTTCAACCTGTCCTGGAGTACAGAAAAGCTACCTACCTCATGAAGAAATCAATTATTATTCCGATTTTAAAACTAAAGAAAGATGCTACAAACTGCAAGAGCTACCGGCCTATCTCACTTACCAGCTCTCTATGTAAACTTATGGAAATGATTATTCACACAAGAATCATGGCAGGACTTATAGAAAACGAAGTGTTTAACTTCCACCAAATGGCTTTCCAAGCTCAGCATAGTACGATCAACCAGCTCTTCTACTTCGTACAGTCTAAAATTGACGGTCTCCAGGAAAAGCCACATAAAAAGACAATTGCTGTTTTTTGGATCTCTCAGTAGCCTTCGACCATGTTTGGAGACAGAAACTCATTGCGATCTCATTCACCATGCTGGCATAACTGGTAATGCTCTGCTCTGGATAAACGGCTTCCTCAGGGACAGATATTTGTCGTCAAGGTCAGCGGAATCTTTTCAAAGACACGCCTCACTTGGGCAGGAATCCCCGAGGGCTTGGTCCTCAGTATCTTGCTGTTCCTCCCCTACACACATGAACACCATCTATGAATACGTTAGCAGAGAAGCCAAGATAGCCTGTTATGCAGATGACATTGCTATCTGGAATACGAACTCTGAGGTGTCTCAACACATCAACCTGACAAACGTTGAACCTGAGCCTCAAACCTTAAACTCCTAATTAACCAAGAAAAATCTAGTCTTTGTGTCTTCACCACTAACAGGAAAAACATTAAATATTTTCGCCCTAACATCAATCTCTTCAACTCATCCATCATTCAAATTTTCAATCCCAAATATCTTGGTTTCACGTTGGACACCGAGCTGAGATTCACCAAGCGTACTAGAAGAACCTCACTCAGAGCATTTAAAGAGCTAAATATTCTCAGAAAATTATGGGATTACAGACCACTAAGACTCTCCTAAGCACTTACACTACACTTATTAGACCAATTCTAGAATCTGCAGCACCAATATGGGCTCCAGCATCCTCCTCATCAAAAGAAAAACTTGACACCGTTCAATACAGAGCAGCCTAACTCATCATAACTGCAGTTTACTCAACTAATAACCTGCGTGCTGAAAGTGAATGCGGTCTCACACCACTTGAAAACAAACGAAAATTGTCCACCATTTAATTTACCAACAAAATCAGGAGCAACAACCAGGGACTCATCTGAAATGTCACTTTTCATGCATGGACCACCAGGGAGAGGTTAAAAAGATCCTCCACGCTTCAATACGATAAAGACATCAGAAACAGCATCAGTCTGAGCCACACATGCCTTTACATTAATGAAGAACCACCTTTTGATGTCACATGCCTTTACATTAATGAAGAACCACCTTTTGATGTCACATGCCTTGACGTTAATGAAGAACCACATTTTGATGTCAAACCACCACCTGCCGTTTAGATCAATTTAGACCTGCTGGAATCATGTTCAAAAAGGGAACCAGAAGAAACCATTCGGAGAAAAGGTATGGAAACTATTAAAAATCTTTCTAAACTAGACCTTTTCTACGCTTACACAGATGGTTCTTACAACTCAGAATGCGACAGTGGAGGTTCTGGCTTTTTCCTTATCCTCCATGGCCAACCACCTCTCAAACATCGGGTTGCATGTGAAAAAATTGCCTCCAACTTCACCAGTGAACTGATTGCCATAAAGACAGCTCTTACCCTTTACCTCACACAGTCAGTCCCTTCGAATTGCATCAGCATATTCTCTGACTGTAAATCTGCTCTGGAGGCTATTAAAGGAAGTAAAACGAGACTTTTCCCAAACATCAATGCGTTTCTGTCCACCATGGTTGCAAGGGAGAAAACCTGCACCATTCATTGGGTCCCTGCACATGTTAACATCGAGGGAAATGAATAGGCGGACTCCCTCGCCGAGAGGGCTAGAAATATTAATTCTCCTCACACGACTACCACTTGCTTCGATGAAAACGCCGTTGCAAGGCATCATCTGTGGGGGATTAAGGAAAAAATTATGCCTTCCGGAGCTTAATGCTGACTGTGGTATAACCTTTACCATCAGCAGAATGTGGACTGGGCACATGAGGGGTATGAAAATCATTCCTGACGAATCTAAAACATACGCAGAATGCAGGCACTGCACAAGAGTTCCACTGGATCCGAGGCATCTCTGTTCCCTCGATCCTCTTTAGCATCAACCCCATCTGCTGTCATGACACCCTCTACACCGAAAAAACTGAAGATGTGACCAGGGCAGTTCTCCATGTCTTTGGTCTCATATGACTTGTCTTTTCTTTTACCTTTTTTTTCTCTTTGCACTTGTCACAAGACAACAACTGATTTAAATGACTATTACATTTTTAAAACATTACGAGTTGTTAGGGACTGAGTGTATCAATAAATAAGGAATTAAGAATTTATAAAGGCAACAGGACCTCTATAAAAGTGGAAAAGCTACTACTTTATTTTCATGCCCCTGGAATAAAAATGAAGTCCTGATTGTAACCAAAATATAACCATTTGCACTTCGGTTCGTAGTTTCCATAAATTTACACTTTTTCTTAATTTGGCATCAAAAGCTCTAATCTTTGGATTTTTACCACATGTATTCCCTAAAGTACAATTCCATATGATGGCAAGCCATACTTTGAATAATTTTGTTTACAACTTTTTACATTTCATCCATTCTGCAGTGAAACTTGGTAAATTATGCACAAATAAGGCTAAAATTTAAAAAAATTTATGATTGAAATTAACATGCAAATAAGTTAATGAATGTATAATACTGAATTTAAGAATAACTTCATAGTTAATGTAAACATGTTGAATAATCTATTGCACATAGTTTTTAATAAATAAAATATACAAATAGAAAACAACATGATCAACAATATGAAAAGCTACAATGATCTATAACTTACTGATGACACAAATGAGTTAAACATTTTCTTAACATTTTGCTTATGCATTGAGAATTTTAGTACATTATACATATAAAATTTAGTAAGCTCATTATTAAATTCATTTTTTTATATTTACATTTAAAAATTTATCCAAACAATTTCTTTCAGAAAGTTCTTTCTTGAAACGAAATCCTTTATCTACCATCAGCATGTTACCTGCTCTTAATTTGTTCATAATTCCACTTTGAAGTAATAATTATTTCATCAAAAATATTTCCACAATACAAGTCTGATATAAAAGTAATTGCACCAGAGAGTATTTTACCAATCATTCCCTTCGAAGTGCTATTGTTTTTGTAATTATTAAACGTTATTTTTTGTTCTGTGGGATCACTTGGCTTTTGTATATTAATCTATGATTATATGGCAATTCTCATAAGCTTTGGCAGCACTGATATGGTATAGTCTCTTCTATTTATTCTCTACGAGATCAAATATTTAACAGCTTAAAAATTTAATTTAAGAGACAAACCGTACGAACAAAATACATTGAACTTGTTTTTGAGTCAGAAATACTAAATAAGAAACACAAAAAAATTCGTTTTTTTATTCCTGTAAGCAAGTTTACGAGAAACAAGAAATACTGATCCATAGGTCGTCGATTTTTTTTATATTTCAGTACATTATTTTCGACATTCAAAAAATTATACAATGGGAAAAGATTTGCTCTATGAAACTAGTAGTGGCTGTCATGTGCTCATCAGAATTTATATTTTTTGTCTAAGGTCAATTGCTGCCAAGACATTTTTTTGTTCAGAGGCTTCTTTTTGCACCAAACAAAGTTCATCGATTATTTCGCTGAAGCTATTTGTGTTTTCTTTTTAGTTCCAAAAGAGGTCCTAAAAATTAATAGGAATTAGATTATTTTCACACATACACACACACACACAAATGTGTGTGTATGTATATATATATATATATATATATATATATATATATATATATATATATATATACACACACACACACACATTTAAATATTCTTTAAGTCATGAAGTTAATCATGAAAAACAATATAAGTAAATTTTCAATATCTATATTTTGTAAACTGTAACTTAGTCCTTGTTTCTCATTAGCATTATATTTCTAAGCTATCTAAACCATATAAATGAAGGAAACAAAATTGTATTTTTATTCTTATAGTTTATCATAGATTTTAAAATGGTATGCTACAAAATATAAATTTTGAAAAAGGTTATATATTTTCAGTAATATAAAAATTTTAATGTAAGTATTACTCATAAAATTAGAATATCACATTACATAATTACACAAAAAAATTTAATTCATTGATTTGGCATTAAAGAATTTTGAGTTGAATAATTCATGTCATTTTAGTAATAACAACGGAAAGTTAGGTTTTTTTCATTGTTTTACATTTTACTCTCAAAAACTAATTCAGTCAAAACCTGCATTTAAAGTAGAATCTGAACTATTAACATCTATGCTCGAAAAAGGAATCAAACCAAGTAACTTGAGCTGAACCAATATTTTTATAATTCAGATGACAAGATCAACTCAGACAACCACAACGATGGAAATCTTTAATTTTACAAAATATTACCATTAATTTCATTTACTTTCAATAGATCTACCATTTCTTCCTTATTGTACTCAATGAAATGAAAAGTTAGTGGTAACTTCTATAATTATGCAAATAATACAGTTATTCATTCTTACTGGGTAGGTGGGAAGTATATACCAAATATACTTTATAATTGATTTCAAAATATGCAAGCATACATGACTAAAATGGAGTCAAATAAACAAACCGAAACGACCTATTCATTTAAATTACGTCCAAATTTGAATCCAATATTTCTAAAGGCACGTAATGTTCCTTACGCATTAAAAGAAGATGTTGATCATGTGACTCATATAAATTTAAAAATGAAAGAATTATTGAGAAAGTAGATAATTTATAATAGAGTACTCTTGTTGCTATAGTTCTAAAATCTTTATTGGAGTTTTAAAGCAACTGTAAATAAACAGCTTCATAATAGTATGTATCCTAAAATTCACATCGAAGATATTTTTAATAAACTGCGTGATGTGTGAAATCTATTTCTCTTATCAAGTTATGAAGTACACATAACGAATTCCTATACCAAGAAGCTGCTATAATTCTTATTCCTATAGAAAATATTACAGCACATTTTACATTAAAAGAGAAACTTTGTAGGATAAACTTTCTTTTCTAAAGGAAAATCTTTTAAATGGAAGAGTTTGTGATCTGAAAGTAAAAAAAACACTTAAAAGTGAAATTTTATTTAGAGGTCATCGTGCATTAATTCCCCAGAAACTACAACGAGATATATTTCCAGAATTATATAAAACTCATATAGGTATTGTTAAAAAGTAAGCTCTCTTTCCATAAAATAAATTTATGAGAAAACAGGTTTTGATATTGAAAACTAAGTGAATAGCTGCAAGGATTGTTGTGTGTAAAAAAGATCCCCAGAAATAACCGGATTCACAATTATGAAAATCAAGCAAAGAACTGGCAATGAGCTCACAGAGACTATGCTGGTTCCTTTACACAACATTTTTCTCATAGCTGTAGATACTAGATCAAAATTATCAGGAATATGACATATGTCTATGACCATTTTGATTTAGTTTCTTACTTTTGATTTAGAAAAACATTCAAAATACTTTATTTACTATTCACAATCTGAGAGAAATATTTAGTCATAAAGGTTTACCAGAAATTCTCGTTAGTGACAATGCTTCAGTATTTCGTTCATAAGAGTTTCAAGATTTCTGCAAAAGTAAAGGTATCAGACAAAAATTGTTATATCCAAGAAGAATATTCCATTGTGATTCTACTCGTGAAAAATTCTGTAAATTATTATTTCGATATCAGGCAACTCCATCTTCAAATAGAACGACACCAGCAAAACTGATGATTGGACATAAACTAAGAAATAAATTAGATCGTATGAAACCGGAAATAACAAATGATTACAAGAATAAATCCAAACATCTCGATTTCTACAAAACGAGTAAATTTGGGGACAGAGTAGAATATAGGATATGTACAAGTTAAAATTTTTTAGAAGTATGGAGTCAATAGTTGATAGATTACGTCGAGTGCAATATCTAATTGAGCTTCATGATGGTTATGTTATCAAATTTCGATCAATTACCATCTTGTCCAGTTTATAAACTGTGACTTAATTTGATTCATTCTTTCGAAAAAGAATATCATTTTCAGTGATCAAGTTAATGAAAAGGATACATATAAATCAATTACAAATAATTTGGTTTGAATGAATAAAAATCATTTTGTACATTCCGATGATTGTACCAGAAATGTTCATACCTTCAGAAAAAGTACAAAAGTTGGTACTTCTCAAAACTATTCAAATATCTCTGTTCCTGATTTCAAAACAACATCCATTTCAATGAGATTGCCAACAGGTTTAAAATTCATCAGAAAACCTCTATTCCATTATTTCGTCGCTTAGCACATCCGTGAGGAAAAATTGAACACTTAAATCTGAAACGGATAATAAACTTTTAAATAATTAATTTTGAATATAATAATTTTTTTTAGTTTTTTCTAGATCCTGTTTGTGAAAATTGAAAAAATAATGTAAATGTGCCGATTTTTTAACTAGCATTGAGGGAATTATTGCCTTTGTAAATCACATATGACAATAATAATTTCACACCTACAAAGTTTAATCTTATGTATCTGGAAACTCTAAAATAAAAAAAAATGTAAGCATATAAAAGGAAACTACCGGCTCCCTTTGTATCAGTTAAATCCTGAAAAATTTTTATTTGTTATTATGGTTTATTTATCTTTTTCAAACATAATAGCTTATACTTACACTATATTTGTGAATTCAATGTGTAAATTTATTTCAATCATCTTGTGCGTTCTATCAACAGTTATTTTAAATGCATTTACTTATTATTACACAGCCGCTGTGGTTTGGTTGCGAAAGGCATCTTTCTAGTTACGGAAGATAGAAAGTTCCATATTCAATCCAGAAGAGAGAAGATTCGTTTGTTTACTAATCATGATTGGGGCATGTAAAACAGGTGTAGATTGTAATGTAAAGCGTTACTATTGTATTTGTTAGACCAAGTATGGTAGTCTTCTTACCCTGCCTCTAAATTAGGAGGACCTAAATAGTGGAAAAATAGGAGTTCATCGTCACTCGGATTACGGATTAGATGAATCACCTCCACACTGATAATTTCAGCATTATTCGGATTTTAGATTAGATGAGTCTCCTCCGCACTAGAGATAGTCACTCCGCACGGAAGTGGCATGAATGGCAAGATAAGAGACTTGATAAATTTTAAGCTTTTTTCACAGATTTTTAGAATTATCTGCATTCTTAAAGGACTTAGAAAAATGTGGCTTTGGAAAAGAATTTCTTTGGGGTAATGAGAACTTTTTAAATATGTTCAAAATTATTTAAAAATTGAAACTTTTGGAGCACATTTAAAAATATTTGAAAATTGTGGCCCACCACTACCCAACAGAATCTACATCTTCCTCCACAATTTTCTTCATCCTTTGCATATTACCACAAAATGAATAAGTATGTACTTACCTCTAGCACAGTCCTTTCTGCATGCAACATCTTATATTTTATAGTGCCCATAGGCAAGGGTGCTCATCCCATCTACTAAAATGTACCTCTTATCATCAAATAGAGAGAGAGCCCTTTTGTTTTGTCTTATAGAGTAAAGTTGATGGTTTTCACACCCAATTCTGCTTTATTTTGCTTCCGTAAATGTGTTTTCCTATAAATACTTTTATATTCATCGTGCTTCATTTTTTTAAAAAGTAATCTTGAAATTCCTATCGCTGTCTTTTTTTAAAATTATATTTCTGGGTTTTTAATGAGTACATTTTTGCTAATTACCCTATAAATTCCTGTATAGGCGTTGAATTTGTTTCATCTTTTAAAAACCCTATCTTCTTTTTATTTGTAGTACTATATAAAAAGTGATTTGTAGGATGGTCAGAAGTGTCATATATTTCGCTTTGATGAAGCATGTTTCTATATACATCTTCTGTATCAATTTCATATGTTAAGGAATCAGTATCGGTAAATAATGTTGCCGTCTTTCAGTACATTTCCTTGGTATGATGGTAATGAAATATATACATATGCACTTTACTCATTTCTAAAATAACCAGACCAACATATATGGGGCGATTCAAAAATATAGAAGATTTCACCCTCTCTACTCCCACATGATCTTCTGGAAATTTTTAAAATTTCGAAAGCTGGGTGCCGCTAACAACTTCTTTGCTCCTTTCTCACTATTTACAAACTTTACAACTAACTCTACGATTCCTTAAATTTTCCAGTCTTCCCATACACCAAGTTGTTCATCAATTTGAAGAAATCCTATGCAAAAGCAGATGTGGCGTTTTTCCTTTTTTCAGTGTTAAATTAGATGTATGACTTTAACCAAGCTTGCTGGTGAAATATGAGAACTTTTGAGATACAATTGAAGATATTTATAGTAAAAAATATAGTTTCTTTTATCTTTTAAATTTGGTATTAGTTTCACGCATTCATGAAACTTTTGATTTTAAAGAGAATTTATCATTTCTACAGCTGCTGGTCATAATATACTTTCTGTTATTTTCATTTTTTCATGGGCAAAAGTGGGTAATCATTGTGGTGATCATGTAGCTCCTTTGGATATTTGAGGTCTACCTTAAATATGTAGGCTTCCTCACTATCTTCTGGAATTCCTAATATCCAGTTCGTACTCACTTGATCTGGAGAGAACCATTCCAATTTCCCATACGGTAGAGCCGGACTTATCTCCCATCCGTATAAGTTATTGGCATCTAAGTACATAATGTACTTTTATGATGCCAGTGAATTATATTTTTGTAAATATTTGTAATTAGCAACAGCATGTCTCTTGAAAATAACGGATATTATACCACGAATACCACGTTCTACAAAAAAATTGCATATTAATATCCGTTATTAGTTCTAAGGGCTGTTGCGTCAATTTCAGACATGTTTACCATGTCAGACCAGTGCAGTGAGGAGATAAGAAGGATCTAATTCATAACACTTTAGGCATAGTTTCCTAAAATTCTCAAAAACATCTGCTAATAGTAGAACACCACTAGTGACGTAATGGTAGTGATAATTTCTCAAATTACGTATTTGAAATATTAACCACACTTTTTTTGCGCGTTCATAATCTTCTTCAGTGTGATATTTACTTCTGTTCAGGAACTGTGAAAGGCTGTGATTGGTGGTAGTGAGGTCTCCGAAAATTTTATAAAATTATCCATATATTCATATGGTTAGACCCCTTTCTGAAGAAGCAGAGGAATTTTATATGTTGGCATATTCTTAGCTAAAATGTTAAAGTCTGATTCGGTCATATTTGCAAAAAAATATTACAAGGAAGCAGGTAAAAACTGTAAACTGTCAATGAACTGAATCACACACAACTTTAAACTTATCCCTCTCAGGTTTGTTAATTGAGATTATTTTTTGATGTTGCTTGCAATCACTGCATAAGTATAGCTTTTGAAAATACCCAGTGTTTTAATAACGTGATGAGAGTCGTAATTTTTTAGATTTTGAAATACCACAAAAATTATTTTTCGCATTCTATACTGTAAATTACATTAGTTGTGAACAGCGCCTCTATATTGTCCAGTTATATGGTCATGATCACGAACTTATCTTTCTTTAAGAGTTTATTACATATTTTGCAATATTTTATACATTGAAAATTATTCCCTGTTGAGAAGATAGAATCATTGGAACAACATTTGAAAATCTCTTTGTTATTTCCTCTTTCTCTTCAATAATTCTTTGAACAAAGTGAGTCACAGAACCAGGCCCTCGATAGACAACAAGGGGTTTCACACTCTTCCCATTTTGAGCAATAACAATGTACACATATCCACATGCTTCGTGAAAAGCTACTTTCTCTGTGAAAGTGTTTTGACAGCAAGGCTCTGCTGAATGAATTTGAATAATAGTGATTCAAAGTTAGCATAGATCACATATGGTACAACATGTTGGAAATTAATATTTTTAAACTCCAGGATATTGTTTTCTGACTGCAGCATGTTGAGGTATCCCATCATTACAAAATCTAAGGTGCTCTTTTAAATTTCCTTCCTTACAAAACCTATGGAGACATCTATAGCAGTATTATGTTTTACCATTATATTTCGTAAAATCCTCCATCAATCTTGAAAAGTTTCGTTTCAAGCAATAGTGTTGCATACCATCCTCGTTCGATACGAGAAGCAAATTTATACATTCTCTTTCCTTGTGGGGAAAAATGCAAATGGGAAAAATTCGTCTTCATAACCAAATACGTTGATACGAATTTTCTCAGTGATGGAAATTTTACTCATCTGAACGGGACACGACCAACACCCCCTAGATACAAGGTCTGCGCGCTGATTTCGTGACGTCACAGTAGTGGTTGAGGGGAATAACGAAACCAGTTTAAGACAGCAGGGGTACATTGAATGATTCTAAAGTGAGCTTAGTTTTTAACGCTGAGAGCTATATTTATTAAGAATTCTTCCCAAATACCAGATCTAAATTTTGTTTCATATATTAGATTTTCATTAAAGCAAATATGCAATTTATATATAGAGAGAGATAAAAGTATATATATATATATACAACTTAAGTTTCCTTGCATCAACTTTTCATTTCAATAATATTATCATTGGCTTATATTATGCCATTTAATTATAATATGTGCAACAAAATAGAGTAAAAAATGCACACTTTTAATGATTTATTATAACTTTTACACATTAAAAATTCCTAAATTATTTTAATTCTTGTTTTATAGATTGAGAAATGCAACAGACATAGTTGTTTCAATAATTTTTATTTTACATTTATATTTAACTTTTCAATAAAAGTTATTCAATAAGTAAAAATTATAAAAGGATTTATATATAATATATACTTAGTTTTAAATAATGCATGCAATGGAATGTAATAATGAAAAATAATGTAATAAAGTTCATTTGATAAGTTGTGATAAACCATGAAATGGAAAATTAAAGACAACACAGGTGAACAAAATATTTTTATTAATTATTAATATATACACAGTAAAAATTAAATAATCAATTTTTAACATTTTTTTCAAATTTTATTAAGACTTTGGAAGATATTTAATTTAATAACATGCTCATAATTAACAAATACTAAATATCAATATTTTTAATTAAAAAATAATGTATCTTTCTGTCTTGGTATATGAAGGAAAATAAGCATTAAAAAAACTTTAATACTCACACACATTACACATGGTAACAATGTAATTTTTAAAAATGTATAATAAATTACTACATATTTTTATTTTGTCTTTTTAATTTATTAAAAAACTGAAATATATTAATTCAATTGAAAGTTTTAAGTCTAACACTAGAAAAATCTTCCTTGATATTTAAAGCAGTTTATTCAATAACATTGATGCGAAATAATTCTTATATTAATTATAAGGTCCTTTGAATTAAAGCTTTGGTTTTCAAGAAAAATGAAATTGCTAAAACGAATCAGAAAATAGTTCAAAATTACCAGTGATATATAGATAATGAAAGATTTTTTAATGTGCTCTTTATCAAATTTTAAAATTAGCATACCATCATATAGTTGGGCTATATTTTTTTAATAAATAATAAATGTGAGCATATAAATACAAATATTGCTTTGCTAAGATTTTAACCCCAACGCAGACGATTGAATACATATATTCACACAACCATTAACCTGCAATTAATTTGAACATGACAGTAGAATATGTGAATATACATTTTTCTTTTAAAAAATAACCATTGTCACATCTTTAGTTCAAGAAAAAGTAAATCTGTAAAACTCATTAGAAAATGAATATGAAAAAATCAATTAAAATCACAATTGACATAGCAAATGAGTTTTTTTTAGCAGGTATAACTTCATTTAATTTTAAACATGAGTGAGTTCTTTATAAACAAATATTGCCTTGCTAGGATTTTAATCCCAAAGTAGAAGGGAAACATACACACCAAAAAATCTTTTTTTTTTTCATGGCATTTTAGAATAGGATAGGGTCTATAAAGATTTCGCACACACAATCATTATCTTCTATTAATTTGGACAAGAGAAATATGAATATAAGTTTTCTTTACAAAACATTAAATAAAAAGAATGTTAATTTCAACGTTGCTTTATTTGAAACTTTATTTCTAAATCAATTTAATAATTTCGATTCAATTTCTCAATTCAAAACTTTAGTACTACATCAATTTAATAATATTGATTCATAATTTGATTTTAAAGAGAAAAAAGTATTAAAAAATGTTAAATCAGTAGAGAAAATTAAATTTTAAATGTAAAATTAAATAAAATGTTTGCTTGGTTATAAATGTTGTTTTGTAAGTTATCATAGAAATAATAAATAGTTAGCTGGTGAAAAATATATATAGATAATCAGTAAAACCTCACTAATATTTAACATTATTTATTTGCATGTTAATTTTATGCATACATAAATATGACTTTATTGCTCACACTTTTAAAAATCTATTATAAAAATAATTTTGAAATTCAATTTAAATCAAAAATTTTCCAAATTACAGTTAAAGTAATATACTCAAAAGTTTTGTAATTAAAATACCATATTAGAATATTAGGCACTTTGGGGAAGAAAAAAAAACTCATACCTGAATATAATGGTAAATCATTTGATAAAATGTGATGGTTAGACTTAATTCCAAAGCTTTTCAATGATTTATGTTACATAAAAATCTGAGGTAATAACAATGCACTTGAACTGTAATTTATAAGTATATTTGTGTGAATATACTGTTCAGAGGAGAGTTTACTTTTTCAAATGTCAGAGCGAGTATTTCTTTCCCTAATTTTTGTTGTTTTATGGATGAATTTCTAGTGCAGGCACATTGCTGCTGTAATATAAAAGGCAGCTTCGAAACATTATTGGAAGTGTTTTGTTGTTTACTTATTCCACCCGATCAAGCAGCAGGCTAGACCAGGTCCACGAGCCCAAAGTTCTTTAAGTAATCATAAACTAGTAGATGACTGAGAAATATGACCTTCCTGTCGAAACCCACACAGCTTGTGGCAACTCAGCCACAGTAAATCCCTAAAGGGAAAGAGAAACGCATCTTCCCTATCCATGGGGAATCTAGCCCAGTTGTTATTTGGATGCGGTCGTATGAAGACTGTATTGGCACCAGTGTATTATGGTGTGGAACTTATTTTTATGGTATGTAATCATGAAAATTGTTAATTGTTATTGTTAAAATAAAATATTAAAGGCAACAGGACTTATTAATGAAAGAAAACACGCAACTAATAAGTAACGCAACGTCTTGGCGACCCTCGGACATGATGGTATGAATTATTTGAAGGACTGTTCAAGGCAGTAGAGAGCTGAGATTTGAGGTAGGCCCATTTTTCCCTTATTAAAATTTAATATTTTAAGATAATGGATTTAGAACGATTAAAAAAAACGTAAAATTTTGAGAACTTCATTTACGAAGCATTTAAATAAAAATTGAGACTTCATTGGTTAAGGAAATTTCAAATGAATATTCTATAATAAAACAAAAATTGAGGAGCTTTGCAGTTTAAAATCTCATTTCGCAGAAAAAATTGAATGATTTAACTAGAGCCAATGAGGAAATACAATTAAAAATTTAAATAAAAGATATGTCGAATAAGATTATTACGAGCGATGAATATAAGGATAAAGGCATAGCAGCGAAATCGAAAATCGAAAGGCAGTTAGAAACTATACGCTATACAACGCCAAGCGAAATAAATGCAAGCAGAACTAGCGATCAAATTACAAGTGAAAATAATGATTCAATGCAATTCGCGCAAATGTATAACTATCCCTTTGAAACAAAAAAATGTTAAACTTCCAAAATTGAACATACAAACATTTTATGGAGATTGTAGTCAATTTTTAAATTTTTGGAATTCTTATGAAGTCGCGATATACAATAATCCTTCTCTTACAAAAACCGAAAAATTTACTTATTTAAAATCTTATCTTGGAGGAGTTGCTCTAAATGCAGTTAAAGGATTTTCCCTCACAGATCAAAGTTACGATGCGTCAGTACAATTAACAAAGGATAGATTCGGTCGAACGGATATAATTATGTCGCAGCACATATGCACAAACTGTTAATAATAGAAGCAGTCAAGTCTTGCTCTAATATTATTGACTTAAGAAAAATGTATGATGCCATTGAAGTACAAATAAGGTCCTTGCTATCCTTGGGAATAGCCGTTGACACAATCAGTAATTTATTGTGTCCTGTAATTCTGCAAAAAATTGTCTGAAGAATTAAATTTAAATTATAATAGTCAGCGTAAAACAGACGAATTGTTTAATATCGTAAAATTAGCAGAATTTATAATAAAAGAAGTTGAATGTAGGGTAGCGTCATTAATATTGGCTAATCCGAGAAATTTTAACGCAAAGGAATATCCCTTTCGAAACAAAGTAACAGATCTAAGTTACCCGAATAAGCCTCATTTCTTGAACTCAAGGAGAAGCGACATGAGCAATAAATTTAGCAGCGGGGTGGTCTTGGGCGGGCAGCAAACCTGGTCACCGTCACCCGGACACGGTGGATGGCCTGTTGACATCCACCAACCATCCACGAGATATCCACGAAATGACGTCACGTATGACGAAATTGAGGCGGAGCTTTCCACCAAACGAAGTATTCAGCATGTTTAATTTTTTTCATCCACAACCGAGTGACAAGTGTATGTTTACTTGATTCGTGCCGTTTGGACAACATGGAATCGAAGTTTTCTCTAGAAATTGAAGAATTTATAATTGAATATTTTAAAAGTAAGTTTAATTTAAATGGTGAATTTTTTTTAGAATTTTATTTTTTGTTTTGTAATATATATTTATGCTTTCGATTTTATTTAAAAATTATATATTTTTCAATAGGTAACCGGTGCATGTGGGATCCAAAAGATGAGAATTATTTTAATAAAAAAAAAAATCTCAACTTTATAAAGATCTCAGTGGAGAAATAACTAACAATTTTGAGAAATATTTCTCTGGTAAGATTTCACTAGATTTTTAACAACTATTTTTTCTTTAATTCTTCCTCAGCAATTTGCTTTTTAAAATTTTTTTTTAATATTTTTAGTAAAAATTAACTGAATAAAACGTTTTTAATTGAAACTGCATTTAAAACACTGCAGAAATTTTAGTTTGAATAATATACAATATATTGTTATATTTATTACTACTTTTATGAATGTATTAAATGCTTGAACTTTAATATGATAAATAAATGTATTTCTATTTTTTGAGTTTTTATTTAAATATTATGAAACAGACTATGAAATGAAATATAGTTAATTATTAACTTAGAATTTTTATTATAATGAAAATGCATAAGTATTTGTACTAAAAAAGTTTGGTCACAATTCAGTCTATAATTCATAGTTTAAGAATTCATTTTAAAGAACTGTGAATTTTGTTTTAAATAATTTGCATGTGCATTTGAATTAATCTTTAGAAATGTTATTTAAATTTTGCGCTTGTAAAAGATTAATTATTTTAGAACTCTATAATATTTGGATCCTTAATGTTCTTGATAAAAAATTTTTCACTATGTAATTTTATAAGAACATTTACAGCTTGTTAATACAATAACCATAAATAAAATTACTCTCCAAATTAATACTTTTCATTAAATTTGTATCAGTTTGCATGTGTGTAATCAAGTGGTTAGTGTTGTTTCATCTCAACCAATCCATATGGAAATTGTCTTATTACAATTATTTTAAATATATCAGTATGGAATTCTCTCTAGCATTGTGTTAATATTGAACCATTTATAATTTATTTGTTAACTATTTTTTAAAGATAATTTGAAAAATTTTTTTTTCAGTTGAAACTTTGAAAAAAAAGTGGAAGCATTTACGCTCCTCATTTTGTAGAGAGGTAAAAAAATTTCAAAATAAGCCCTCAGGTTCTGGTACAAATTCTGTGTATAAATCCAGATGGGTGCACTTCACATCAATGCTGTTCTTGAAAGATGAAAATCCGGAACCCAGCATTGACTCTTTAGAAAATGATGAAAATGAGGTAATTTTTTTATAATTTGATTAAAAATAAATTATGTAGTTTATTTGCTAAACATAGTTTGCAATATTGTTTAGCAGCATAAAATTTTTTAAGTCTCAAAACTAACATTGAAATATTTTTTCAAATAATTATTCAAATAAACATAGTCTTAGGCTAATAAAATGACTTGTGCACCAATTGTGTCTTGAAACTCTTCATTATTGATAATAGAAATGGATAATATTTTTATTTCTTTTGCAGATGAATGTATTTCATTTCTAAATTTTTATATAGATTGCCATTTAATCAGTTTTCAATAAATAATTCTCTGCGTACAAAATAGTTTCTAAAAATTGATTTTTTTCAACCAGCGTAAATGAATATTTTAATTGAAATACTGAAATTTACTACAAAACTGATATTAAATATACTAATGCATGTAGTTTGATGTTTTAATGTGTAATGAAAATATTATAAATGTATATAAATTACAAACACAGGGGCATTTATTATTGCATGTTCTTTTTTAGTTTGATAGCAGCACTCTGAGTGCATATTCTGAAGAAGTGGAATCCGATGCTGATGCCCCAGAAACAAATAAAGAGATGCTTCAATGTAATGAATGAGGCAGCTGCGAGTTTAAAAAAACCTCCAGATGAAATTGATAACTTCTTAAGCTACATGAATGTAGTAATTAGAGATTTAAATAAGGCTAAGCAATGTGCTTTCATGTTGAAGATGCACAATGAAGTGCATTCTTTAATTTCTGAGGAATAAAAAATTATTTTATAGTATACTGTGATTGATTTATTAAAATTTAATCTATAAAGAACTATTTTCTTGTACTTTTGCTATCAAAACTTATATTGAGTTAATTAATTTGATGATTGCTTACTTTTTTATAATGTAAAAGATTATTTAACAAGAAAAAGTTACACTTTATATACTTATACATTTTTTATTCACATTTAATGTAATAGATACAAAGACTTTAAATCGAAGTTTTCTTCAAGATAAACCTGTAAAGACACAAATAATTAAGTAAATTTCACAAGACAATATATTGCTCTATATATAAATACAATAGATTACAAGATAAATCTTACTAGTAACTGCACACCAACAAAATTATGTATATATAATTTAATCATTCGCAAATAGAGTTAAATTGATTTAAAACATAATAATGATTAAATTGTTAGCGACTGCATTTTGTGATTTAAGTTAAAGTATGAGCTGATTTTATCACAAAGATAATGGATATATTTGTTCTCTTTGTTTGTCAGAGTTTAAATCAAGTTTTTTATTCAAGATAATTATATGAATTTTGTTACAGTTATATTAGTTCCAAAAATTAATTCAATTTTTCTTATCAATTCACAAACTTTTAGAATATTCAGCAATTAAATCATAATTCTTATTCAAATTAAGTGAAATATTCCTTATGTATATAAACCTAACCTAAAAAATTTCTGAATTCTATGAATAAATTTAAATCAAATAAAAGAATTATGTATACATATTTTAATCATTCACAAATAAAAAAAAAATTAAATTGTAATAAAAGATAAGCAAAAAATTTATTCCTTTAAATGGGATTAAACTTGT
Organism: Latrodectus elegans; assembly: GCA_030067965.1. NCBI lineage: Eukaryota > Metazoa > Arthropoda > Arachnida > Araneae > Theridiidae > Latrodectus > Latrodectus elegans. Next base: position 40,103,402 of record CM057817.1, on the reverse strand, counting down.
TAAAAATATTAAATTGTTACTGAATGCATTTTTTTTAGTTTCATTTTGTGATTTAAGCTAACAAAATAAAACATACCTGCTGCTCTATATTGCCATTCAACTATTCCAGCTTCTGTTAAAAAATAATGGGTTAATTTAGACCGCATTTCTTTGGCACGACTTGTTGCATTTCTTGAAGAAGAAGGCAAATTATTGATTTGGGATGGTGATCTGCAAATTGTAAATGAAAATTACTTTTATACCCTAAATTTATGTGATTCATAAATAAACAAACAGATTCTTACATAACAGCGTCTTGGTCATTGCTTGCATAGGTAGAGGTCCTTGATATTAAATAATTGTGCAGACTGCAAGTAGCGATGACAAGGTTTTTCACAATTGGAGGTTGCAAGTTTATATTGGTTTGAAATAACCGAAACCTTGAAGCCAACACTCCAAAAGCACACTCGACACATCTTCTTGCTCTTGACAGCCTATAAGAAAGATATGCTTTAAAAATTATAAATTAAAATTAATTCACCTCTATTTTGAAAGTTTAAAATTTGTAAATTTATTTCATTCATGCATTAATCTTGTTGATTTAAAGAAAAATAATGATGGAAATAAAACAATCTAAAATGTTATCATGATAAATATTAAAAGAAAAGTATCATTATATAATTCAATGCACATAGAAAATAATCATACAAATTCGGAATATTATTACATATAAAGTTCAATATTACTCTCATAATTTTGATTTGGAAACACTATTATTTATTATAATATATATAAAGGATGCAACTTAATTTATATATTAATATTACTTAAATTTAAGTGCATAAACTAACTAATAAATTAGTAAGTAACCATTTTCACATTAATAATTTTTGGGAATATAGATATAGTTTTTATAATAAAATATTCAACTAGGGTTCTAACTGTGTAAATTTATATACTTTCAAGCAAATTATATGTTTACATTGAATATAGCTACACATATTTTACATATATTTTTCTTTGTCCAATAAATGCTTATAAATGAGACAATTACATCATTTACAGGATCAAATTCCAGGCACACTATATAGAGCATAGAAGATTATAATGTATCAAAAATAACTTACCTATAAGAATGGACATCTTCTAATCGCAATTCTTCAATCAAAGTGTTTCTCGCTCCAAGTTCTTCTCGGCGTTTTATCCACGATCTATCAGGACCTCTCTGTCTTTTATTTTTCCCTTTTTTGCTGTCTTTTAAACAAACCTGGGCAATAATATTTGCTGCTGATAAAACAATCAGAGCATTGCAAACTATATTTGTCGAAGTTTTGGGCATGATTATATTTTTCGCAATCAAAAATATATACAAGAATAAGAATGGAAGTCAAATTGTAAATAAACTTTCATTGGTTAATATTTCGAGTAACGTCATTAATCACGTGATTGTTTCGTGTTTGGCTTGTATACCAGACACCAAAAATCCACAAAACAGACACCAATGAAACACCATCCACGAGCGATGCGGTGCACAGGTTTGCTGCCTGCCTTGAGCATTCAAGTGGGTAATAAATGTCCCTGCGGACCTCGGAAATACGAACCGAGCGCTACGTGTAAGCGCAACTTTTATAGAATAGAAAATAACCGAAAATGTATTTTTTGTACACAAAATCACATGAATCATGATTGCTCACTAAGTGTTAATGATAAAAGGAAAGCTTTAATGTCAAAGAGTCTTTGTTTCATTTGTTTTCATAGTCATACAAGAAAATTTTGCGACTGTAATTATCTAAAATGTAAAATGTGCGGTTCTCAAGGTCACAACTCCCTGCTATACGGAGAGAGGGGTGAATGCTTTGCTGAGGATGTTTCGGTTTCAGTCCGTGAAGGCGATTCGAAACAAGAAGCGGTCTCGTCAATCGTTTCATTTTCCGCCAGGGAACTTAATGTAAACAGAACTTCGCATAATTGTTTTGCTACAAACATTTCGGCTTTGGTGAAATGGAAAGAAAACAGCTTACAGTTACGCGGCATGGTAGACGGCGGAGCAAATAAATAATTTATTTTAAAAGAAGTAGCCGACGCGTTAAATTTGAAGGTTATTAAGAAGGAACCTTTAATAATTCATACATTTGGATCTAAAAGTGCTGAAAAGCGAATATATAATTTGGTCGAATTAACTTTACATAGTATTAAATATCCTAACCAATGTGTAAAAATACAAAGTGATTGATTCGATTACTTTGGTAAAAATAAGAATTCCGTCAAAATTCGTGCGGAAGATTGCTTTTGAAAAGAGAATTGAATTAGCTGATGTTAGTATTACTGAAAAATTTCCCATTTTAATCGGTTCAGATTATATCTCAGAAATATTAGACGATAATATTGTAAGACTTACTAAGAGATTAATTGCTCAAGAGATCACATATTTGGACACATAATTCAAAGTAGGGATGAAGATTCTAATAGCCAAGGGGTATCTGTGAATCATTTAATAGTAGAGAATTAAGGGTTAGATTGTGATAGGATAAAAATTTATGGCTATTATAAACTATTAGAATTAATGGGGATAAGGAAATGTCTCTATCAGACAAGGACATTTTGGAAACCTTTAAGAAAAATACCACATATGCAGATAAAAGATATAAAACAAAGTTGTTATGGAAGGTTAGTAATAAGAAATTAAGCAATAATTATGAAATCGCAAAACGTCGTTTGTCCAGTTTAACTTGTTCATTAATCAAAAACGAGGATTTATATGCTAGGTACGATACAATCATTAACGAACATTTAAGGGATGACATTGAAATAGTTGACTCGAATTCACATCAAATTATGAAAACTGTTTATTTACTCCCGCATCATGCAGTCGTTAGCGAGAAAAAATATAGTTCTAAAGTTAGGATAGTATTTGACGCTTCACCTAAAGGAAAAGGCGAGTTGTCGTTAAGTGATTGCTTAAAAAGCGGGCCAAATTTAATTCCCGATTTATTAAAAATAATTTTGAGATTCAGATTACACAAAGTGGCATTTTGCGCTGATATTCAACGTGCATATTTAAAAGTGGGAATTTCTGAACAAGGTAGCGAGTTTTTAAAATTTTTATGGTTAAAAGATAAGGGTCCTAATTTCAATCTAAGCCCTCAAAACATTTCAACATTTAAATATAAGAGAGTAACGTTTGGTATCAAATGCAGTGCCTTTTTACTTACTGCAACCATAAGACTGCATTTGGAAAGGTACCAAGGGAAATATAATGAAGCATGTGAAATGCTTAAAGAACTTTACGTAGATGACCTAATAAATGGAACTTCTAATGTTAAAGACGCTTTGAAATTACTTAATCAAATGATTTTAATACTAAGTGAAGCTAGTATGAACCTTCGTCGATGGGCGACAAGATCCTCTATTCTTGATGAATACCTCAAGAGTGCTAATATTGATTGTCGAGAAACATCAGCGGACCAAGGTGTGCCATTAAAAGTTTTAGGTCTAATTTGGGACAATGAAAATGATGTCATTAGCTTCGATATTGATCAATTTGAAAAGTTTAAAAACCCAAAAATAATAACGAAAGGAATTATTCGCGCACCATGTGGTATGTTATTTGATCCTATAGGCCTAATGAACCCATTCACAATAAGAATGAAGTTGCAATTACAAAGGACTTGGAAACTAGGCTTGCAATGGGATGAATGTGTTTCCCCAGAAATGAAAATAGCATTTTGGACTGGTTAAACGGAATGGAAATTGTAAGAAACTTTGAAATTCCAAGATTATATTTTCATGAAATCAATTGAGAATCTTTAGAGGTCCATATATTTTCTGACGCCAGCCCTAAATGTTATGGATCAGTATGTTATTTTCGAATGAAGCACTTAGATGGGTATGAAACGAGATTCGTTTCGTCGAAATCACGTTTAGCTCCATTAAAGAAACTTACACTCCCGCGGTTGGAACTATTAGCAACTTTAATTTCAGCATGCATGGGACATTATCTGCGAGACACTTTTCCCCTGTTACGCAACAGTAACATGCATTATTGGACAGACTCACAAATTTGCCTTCATTGGATCAAAGGAAACAGCGACGAGTGAAAAAAATTCGTCCGCAATCGTGTCATGGAAATTAAAGATAAAACAGATCCGAGCAGTTGGCATCACTGTCAGGGAAAGACTAACCCTGCTGATAAACTTACAAGGGGAATTAAGGCTCAAATTCTTGTGAATGAAAGTATCTGGTTCAATGGCTTCCAGAAGGTGACTTCCCATGCTTAGAGACAGGCTCTAGACTGAATACTTTGCATTGTATAGAAGAAGGAAGAAGTATAGCAGTGTCTTTTCAAACGAATATTGAAAATTTACAGCCTCTACTGAATTTGGAGGACTTCAGTGAATTGAACAAGGTTTTTAGAATCACTGGTTACATATTAAGATTCATAAAAACTGTAAAGCAACCCACGAACGAGAAACTGGAGTTATCACTACGAGAGAACTAGCTAACGCTGAACGATATTGGATTCAGACTGTGCAGCAAAATGAATTCGAGAAAGAATACACTTGTCTTAAAAACAAGCGCCAAATTCCCTCCAGTTCCAAACTTTTTACTCTAAACCCAGTTTTGGACTCCAATGATTTAATCGTTTTAAAAGGAAGACTCCAGAACTCCGAATTCAATCATCAATCCAAACAACCAATTATCATTCCCTATAAATCAAGATTCACAAATTTTAAATAGATATGGAGCACAAAAACTTGTACCATTCAGGTGTCTCCGATACTCTTACCCGATTGAGAGAACGCTTTTGGTTCATCCGTGGTAGACAAGCTGGGAAAAATTGTCTAAACAAGTGTTTTAAGTGTAGACGATTTCAAATCAATCATGGAAATCAAATTGTAGCACCACTACCTGCTGACAGAACCAGTGAAACTGATCCTTTTGAAATGGTGGGTTTTGATTTTGTAGGTGAAGATAAGGTTCCGAGAGAGATGTGGAAGTTGCCCAAGGTACTGGAAGTCCATAGAGGCAGAGACAACCAAGTAAGAGCGGTGACCTTAAAGACTCCATCAGGGGTCATAAAACGTCTCATAAAGCTCTTGTATAATGTAGAAGTGGTGTAGTTTCATTTGATAAACATATTATGTCTGACTGGGTAAAATTTGGGTACGTAATCTCAGTTCTTCAGATGTTTTACTTCGTAGATCAATAAAGATGTAAGAAAAAGGTTTTTTTCATAGCATTTTCGTAAACCTCTTGAAAAAATTTCATATGTCTGGGGAAATATTTGTTTTCATTAAGTGCATGATTTGACTGAGGTCTCGACAATTTTTGCAAAGTAAAAGGTAATGAGCATTCAACGTAATTTCACGCATTTCCTTTCCTGTATGTAAAAAGTTCTGTGTAATGAAAATTACTCTTAAATTTAAATGATTTCCTTTCGTAAATATATTTGTTAAGAGCTTATCACCTTCGCATTCAGTATTCAAGTCGTCATTGATGAATAAACTATGTCTTCTTAAGTAATCACGATATCTAAAAAGTAATCCTTCTACAAAACTCACGTCTGGTATTTCAGAAATATACAGTTTCGTCAGGGACTACCGAAAACATTTTCTGCTTATGCTTAAGTAAATATTTTGCAAAGAAAGATTTACCACAACCTGTGGGGCCTGAAATAATTATAGGGAGAAAGTGTTGAAGCTTTGGGAACTCAACGTTAAATGAAGACAGATAACTAAAGAAGAGAGTATAAATACTTTTTTATTGATAAAAATTAGCTCGCACATAAAAATGTTTCCACACAAAATTATAAACTCGTTTATCATTGGTTATATATTTTGTTACAAAGGAAGATAAGATTTGCTTCAATGAGTAACCTCTACATCTACAATACAAATACAGCTTTCGTATGACTTTGAAGAATCAATGGATTATATTCCACTCTGGAAAATTTCATCGCAAAATCTGATATAGAGCCCTTGTAATATGTAGGAGTATTTCCATAGGAATCAAACAATTCCATGTGCTGAGAAGAAAGTAGAAAACCAACCAATGACTTCCAGGTTTCACCGATGAATCAATGTTTGCGATGAAGCAGGTTGGATAACTGTGGATTTTCATAGGTAAGCGATCACTTGAAAATACACCTAAAAAGAATTCTTTTATAAATTTGTCTTACTTAGTATTTTTCGTAGATGTTCAGTGTTCATGATTAATTGGCGAATCCATACAGCATGTGATGTGATTTGGCAATTTCAATCACGTTTTCAAATTCAGCGTAAATGAACAGTGAAATAGTTTTCTCCAACAATTTGGAAAAAACTTCATTTCCATCCTCAAATTACCTTGGTGTTGCAAATTCAGGTGTGAACCATCTCTTAAATCGGCAGAGAGCTCAAAGGCAAATAATGTTTGTTCATCAGCAGTCTTCTCACGTTAAATAAATACATTTGTCCTGATTAAATCCAAAAAGTAAAGTGTGGTATGCGCGTATATAATTTTTGTTTTCGAAATTTAATTCAAGTGATTTTTCGTCAGTGAACATAAATTGATAAATAATTTATATTGTAATGATTAAACAGGAAAGGGTTTAAATAATATTGACCATTCGCAACTTCATTTTTGAGGAAAGCAACAATGACACGTTTAGGCATGTTTCCCAGAAATACATAATCTTGCATAAAAAAAAACCAACTTCCCTTAGGTATAGAGTAAATCTTGCACATTACCCAATTAATGGGATATGTTGCCGTACTTTTTTCTTTTGCGTGTCCCAGGGAAACACAGGGAATCACATTGACTTTTCTTATTAAAAAAGAAACATGTTCCAAAACTGCTTTGTAATCTCCCCCTTTATTTAATGATATCAGGCAAGAGGAAGGTTTGCTACGAGTCATTTTTATTTTCAAATCAACTAAATTCAGCGATAAGCAATTTTATTGAAAAATATCACAATGCAATTGACCGATCCTAACCAGAGTTTGAGTGTTAGCGATTAGGTTATGCCGTTTCTTAAGTCCACCTTTGCCATTTCCCTTTTGAAACGGGTTCGCCACATTTAAATTGTTTTGTCTTTGAAGCAACATTCATGTCTTAGTAAAGTTTTTTTAGCAACTTCTCCATAATTCATTTAAATTTCTATGAAACCCTGTAAGGATAAGTATTACTGGAGAAGGAAATCACTCACTCGTTAAGACTCACGTCCATTTGAGAAAAAAGCGCTTGTAGAAATAAATTGACTAGTGCAACAGGTTCAATTTCAGATAATGTGAATCCTCCGATTTCATTATTTTTGCTTTCACATAAGTATAATAAGATGATAAGTCCATGTAATCTTCTACGCTATCTGACACGTTAAATTCCACGCGACATCCATCACGTATATTTGTTAAGGGATGATATTCTATAAATTGTCCTTTTCCTATAGCAGTCTCAGTAGGAGGAACCATAAACAAATCTAACTCAGATTTTACACAAACAGCAGAATCTTTGTGTATGAGAGCACTCATCTTTAAGCAAAAATATCATGTGCTCTTACCTTCTTGTCTCGTTTGCTGGCAAACTTCCTCTTTTTATTGTGGCCTGAGCCTAACATCGAGTTCACCTTAGCAGCAGTTTTATCAGTTAACTGATGTCCTGTTTCTTTCAACCGTCGCTTAGATGCTACTTTTACATCTTCTTTACGGCTAATGTCATTTAAACATCTACACCGCTTTGTAACAGTTGTTTTCCAACGTCTTTAGCACCTGATTTCAAAAGGAGTACGGCAGCGCGGAAAAATGAACGAAACAAAATATTCCAAAACCATATCCTCTCCGAAAATTGGTTCCTTGATAGTAATTCCCTCCAGTTCCGGTTTGAAGTACATAGTAGTCCTCGAAGGTTTTCTTATAGCAGCGATAAGGGACGTACATCACGACAAATATTTTTGAAGAAAGTGAAGTTTCACTTACGAGTGTCCACGTTCGAATTGCGTTAATTCACCTGTATGTGTTCTTATAACTATATTTCAAGGGTATCAAGGATTTATCGGTTTATGGGTAAATGATGACGACCGTACTGAGCAATCACTACCTCACCGTGCTGACCCGCGAGATTTACGATTCGTAGCAGCGGGGAACTAATACATTTCTTATGATCTGTGGTTCCACGATATCTGTAATAAACAAGGGGCACTCTATAATGAGCCCACGGATCTGCCACATATGGATTTTTCAACTGAGCTGTCACATTTGCATCGAATGAAACCACTTGAGTTGGTTCGAAGCCTAACATTTGTGCCAATCCATCATGTAGTATTACTCTTGCTCCATTTTTCACTGTAATGCAAACCCATTTCGTGACAGAATTAAAACAAAATTCAATTTTATTTTCATGGGTTTTAACAATGATTGCTTTCAAAATGTTGGGATCCGTTTCATAAAAACCAAATGGAATTCGACGGCCTAGTTCCTTTCCATCTCGTAAGCCAAACCGATTAAATTATTACTCGCTTTCACATTGTACCAGGTATGAGGATAAATAAATTCGACAATTGCAACCTCCCACCCTTCATTCAACTGAAACTGGTAACACTCCATGAATTATTTCCCAGAAAATAAAATGCGAAATTTTATTTTCTGGGAAATAGTTCATAGAGCTAACACTAGGAAGTGTTACGTAACTCATTTTGCAAACAGATTATGTAAAAGATTGAAGACCTAATTTATAGTGAAAATAAATTAGAGGAAGGTATCCATTGAGATTGAATTTTTTAGGGTAACCTGGATATTTTACGAAATGTTCTAACTGTCCTTTGCTAGTACGTTTTTCCAATGTTTTTCGATTATAAACTCATTTTTTAATTGCTCCTTTTGGAACTCTTGCGCATAAAATGCTTCATGTACGGGCTCGCCTAACAGATCCTTAATACGATATACTTTAAGTACCCTCTGAACACATTCAGTCACCCCAAAAATATTTCCTCAGACCAATTACTTACATATCCCTTTTCAACATCATTTTGTACTTAGAAACTCTCACTGTGTCTCCCACATTAAAAACACGTGGCTTGATTTTGACACTTTCCATATGAAATAAACAAAACATCTTGTTCATTATTGGAAGTCACATCAGCGGGTATTCTTTTGGTACTGGAATGATAAGTGTGATTATGAAGCAACTTGTCCAAAACGTCTAAATAATGATAAGTGTGATTTTTTGTAAAATATCTCCATATTTTTGTTTTCAAAGTTCGATTAAAATGTTCTACTACTGAAGCTTTCGTTGTATTAAAAGTTGTAAAGTATCATACATTTTGGTCTTTCAAACTTTTGAAACTTTGCATTATTAAATTCGACTCCCTGCTCAATCTGTAATCGTTTTGGTCTTCATTCAACGAATATTTGTTGAAATGCCTTTGCAATTCCTTCCCCTCGCTTTCATTTAAGGGGTATCGCCCACGCATATTTAGATGGAATGTCTATGCAAAAAAAAGTGAGTACATACCCAAAATTTTTGACTTTTTACATCAACAAGGTCTGCTTGAAACTGATCATCCTTCGCGTAAACGATCACACGATTGGTCGGAAATTTTCTCCGAATTGATTTATGTCATGTGTACGCATCTACGCTTTGAAACCAGTTTTGAATTTTTTTTCTTCGAAACATTTCCATCTGCAACACGATGAGCTGGATCCTGATACGTCGCGTTCACATTACAACAGTAAACTATATTGTTATTCACGTATATCTTAAAACGCATCATATTCTTGCACCTCCTCTCTGAAAGAAGACCAATTCAAAGAAATGTGTGACCCACCACACTGCACTATATCTCTTATACATTAAATAGCAATATTCGAACATATCTGTTTGGGTGTGTGGTTAAGTCACTAAAAACTACATAGCCAGTGAGATATTTTGTACCGGGTTCAAATCCCAAATGAAAAAAAAAACATTTTAAAAGTATGAATAAATGCTCAACTCACATTTAAAAGGAAAATATTTAATTCACTCCAATAGAGAGCGGCACGATTCTCTTATATTAAATTTTCTAAGTCCATTATCCTGTCATTCACGCCACTTTTGTGCGAAGGCGACTCATTTAATCCGTAATCCGAGTTGCGCTGATTTTGCTTTTTTTCAATTTGCAACTACTGACCTAATCATTTTCAGGACTATGATTGTAGACATACTGGGTTCGCTACTATATAAAATGGTATCGATTTTGTCTCCAGTAGTGCCAAAAGGGGATAGAGCCTTAGAAAAATAAAACTTCTTTGTACTGACACAGCAAATTATCTAAATTAAAAATTATATCTTTGGCAATAACAGAAATAGCTTAGCTGTTAGACGTTGCATTAACTCAGGACTAATAAAATAAATTTTTATAAAATTGATGTCCCTTCTAGTATTCAAGAAGTTTCAGATGTGATAACTGCTTCAACAGATAATTTATTATTAAATAAGTTTGGGATCATTTTGTTTCGTATGATAAAAAATTGCAGCAATTTTTAGTCATCCATTATGAATTGGTGAAATATCATAGAGACCTCTCTCAATAAATGACAACTTATGATATTACAGTTGCCATTTCTCTTTCATGTAAGTGAGGTCTTGCTTCAAACTTTAAATGAAAATTATTTGTAGTAGTGATCAATATTTTACCCCTTCCCACCACATCTATAAATTATGTGATTACTTTCCTGAGAATTCTATCATAAATTACATTAGCTTTTTATTGGGCAACTTTAGACGTTAATGTGGAAATACTGTCCCTTCTTCAAGGTTAATGGAATTACAGCGTTAAAATATTGAACATTTAAATAAAATTTAATTTTTAAAAGGCTGAAAGTCGAAACCTATAATGACCTATAATTTAACTAACGCATTTTTCTAAAAAATAGTATGAAAATAAATCAACAAACACAGGTGTGAACTTTTCCCTGAACAATTATATAAAATAGAGTGAATATGAAGCAAAACAAATATTTTAGAACTATACAGAGACCTAAATGATGTAATTTATTTTTCCTTTCTTTTCCTCACATTTTTAAAGTAATTGAAAATCATTTGGAGATTATTTAATAACAAGATTCAATTTTAAAAATGGGTTATTTATTTGATAAAGTAGTTAATTTTGTATATGATTATTTATTCTTCAGATGGCAAATAAACTTAATCAGTAAAAAGTAAACTTTCATTTAAGATGTTAAAATTTTATTTATCAGTTTTTAGAAGTAAATATAATACAGTCATTTTTTAAAGTTCTCAAAGAGTTACATTATTTGATGTATTTAAATACAATTTTAACAGTTACACTTACATCAAGAGAAATTTCACATTTAATTGTTGAAAAAGAAAAATATGATGCATACTTTGATTCAAATATATGATGAAATTTTCCCCCGATTTTAAGGACGGGCTTTGCAATGGATCAAGTCTTCATAATAAATTTGTGCTAATCACAATGGCTTCATTTTACAAATTTGTTTAAATTTCTAACTGTCTTAGCAACTGAAAATTAGAGGTAAAGAGATTTCATTCTGATGTTCAGAAATATTCAGAACATTTTATGCTTCAAATTTAACAAGAGAATTTGACACACTCCAAGTCTCAATTTATTTTAATAAAAAGGTATAAAAACTTCGTTACTGTAATGTGATTTCAGATGTAATTAATGCTTATATAAACCTAGCTATTAGAAAAAATATAATCAGTAGCAATGCAAATATTTTTAAAATAATGGTTAAAGGAATACGCTTCACTAAGTTGCTAATTATAGGGGGCTTTGTTTGTCTGGCATAAAAAGTGATTTTTTACACTAGGCTTATTAGACCAGGCTCTACAGTTTAAAGCGCGTTTGAAATCACTATACATTTCCAAGCCTGAAGAAGGAATCAAGCACACAAACTTTTCAACAGGACAAAGCAATAATCATTTAGCTGATAATCAGATAAAATTGTTGGATAATGCAAATACTTAAATTTGAACATAATTTCTGTGACATTGTAGTTATTTTTTAATTTGCATATTTATAAAGACAAAATCTTAAAATAATACATATAAATTAAGAAATTTGAGAATTCCAAAATGTCTTGAATTCAAATTATCATAACAGCAATTTTTCACCAATCTTTCAATTTCTGTTTTCAGTTCGTATTTTCAAGTTTACCAAGTTTCTTCAGCTGACTTAGTCATACTAGCACCTACATATATTAGTTTTACCAAGTAATAAGCATTACATGAATAGTGACTTTCAAAATTGATACTACATAGGTAATTTGAATGAATTTAAAATTTGTTTTAGTTTATAAGAATAAGACTGTAACACAACAATGCCTTCTAATGGTAAAAATGAACTAACACTGACAACCACATAAAATCTAACCCATTAGATATTTGCTGCTCGAAGATGTAAAAGTTATTTAAAAAAATAACTTTTACATCTTATAAACTTATAAAGTAAAAGTTATTGGAAGATGTAAAATCTAATGTTTACGTTTTTTGTGCGGGATTCACTTTGTGGCATAAATGTGTTTTTTTAAATAAATTTCTTCAAAAAAAAAAAAAAAAAACTAGCCGTTGGATTATTTTGAATACCTATGACACAGAGAAAGAAATAGAGGCAGAACATGCAGCTGTATTCGAAGAAGCAATAAGTAATATTTTGATGTGATTTACTTTTCGTTAAATTGTCAGAATAAATGAGTTTACACAAAATCACAGTATAAATATATTAGAGTTTAATCAAATAATTATGTATTTATTAATTCTGAATAATTCAAACTGAAAAATAACATCGAGCAGCAGAATTTTTTTTTTATAATGCTCTGATCTATTTGCGTGTCTTATTGTAATTTGTTTCTATTTTATGATTATTTTGTATCAGTGTCAGAAAAGATAAATACTATTTAAATCTATTTAAGTAGTTATAAAATTTAATCATTTATTTGGAATAATAAAGGCGAATTCAGATAACCTTAAGAACAAAATTTGTAACATTATTCAAAAATAAGATAATCATCCAGATTGCCATAACTGACAAGCAACTAGCAGGTTTTCTTTTCTTTCAGGATGTTATTTTGTTCTCGTATCAGATTTATTACTTTTCAAGTTCTTTTTCTTAAAAGAAGGGCTGGATCAAAAATAAGTAAATAAGTATTTTTAGTAACTAGATAATGCTTCAAAATAATTCTTATTTATGAATGCGTTTATTTTATTTTAGAGAAAATAACCAAGATTTATTAAAATTGAAACTTACTTCAAAAAATAAAGCTATGTGTTCAGTGTATGATATGTAACTTTGTTTGCATAATTTTGTTTATTTAATTACATTTAAATGATTTTATGAATAACAAAAGAGATTATCTCTCAGCTTTATATATATATTATCTTAAATACATATAACATTTTAAATAAAAAAATCATTTTATTAACTAAAACAAAACATTGCTGTGTGTTATTGAAAAAAAGTTATTTGGAATTTATTTTTAATTCTAGTATTGATTTTAAGGTTGTAGAAAATGTGTATTAAAAATTGTTACATTATTGAATGATTCATATTTTGGAAAATATTTACTTGTAAAAACCAAAATAATCAGATCAATTCGAAAATTTTCTGAATATTCTTAATAAAATGTTTTGAGCATTAATGAGAAAACATAAATGCATCATGGACAATTATTTTAATTAAATATTTCTGAAGTATTTGCCTCTATATAATCCACAGCGGCATATTATACGCAAGCCCCTTTATTCAAGCAAAGAGAAAAAAGCGTTGCATTATCCGCAGCGACGTATAATATGCATAACGAAATTTCGGAACTTTTGTAACACATAAACCGCGGATTATATACAGAAAAATACGGTAATTGTATGTTTGTTCTGCTTTCTATGTTGAGAACGTTTAAAAATGCATATGAAAACTATTTTACTCATTTAAAAGATTATTACTTTTGAATTCAGTGGCAGAAAGAGTGAACATTTTTATAGTTTTTGCTATATTTTAATATTTTTTAGTAATTGTACTGACTATTTGGTAGTAATATTTAAAAAATTTACAGAAAATGTATTACACTATTTTTCTATTATTCCAATAATTAAAATACATGTTAATTAAATAATTAAAATGTTGTGTCACACGACATAACTGAATCATAACCGAGTTCTAAAAATTTTGGAAAATCTTAAGGTAAAGAATTTAAGCCTTTTTCAACTTAAATCTTTTTGTATACAATTTAGTAATATTAAAAGACTTTATTAAAGCTCTTGCATATTTTAGAAAATAAAAATAAAAAAAAAGACCCCTGAACTTTTTTTTAATAGAGCTCAGTTTAGTTGTGTCAGATATAAAAGTAACTGACTGTAGAGAATTTAAAACTTAAAGTGATAATTAGGATAAACCTGTGGAAAATATGCTAAGTGTTCTTGTCACAGTCTGTACCACTTTTTAAGTATCTGTGGGCAGATGTCATTTTACCAATACCCACCATTAGGCTAATAGCCAAAATAATTACTATGATAAGCAGAGCTGCAAACATTAAATTTTAATGCAGTTAAAGAAACTGGTAGCTATTGGTTTAAATACCTATAAAGTATTTCGTTCTATATTAATAGAACCTTTAATAATTAAGAATCTAATAACATGCCAATAATTAGGCTTGCATAAAAATAGTAAGTTTAATTTATTGATACTAAAAATAAAATAATTACATAACATAAATTAAGTTAAAAATTTGAGAATAGATAGAATAAAAATATCCCAATTAAATAATTCATTATCAAAAATAAGTAAATTATAATACCAATGACAATAACAGTTTTTAACCAAAATTTTCAAACACCAGAGTATTATTTTCTGTATCTGGTGCCTTTAAAACACCTGGCATGCGTATACAGTAAGTTAATAATTCGAATATGAATATAGAAATGCCAGATCGGTAAAGTAAAATTTTAAGTGTGTTATTAATAAATGGTATAGGAGTATGCCGGTAAGGCATAGTAGAAAAAATAAAGTTGAAAATAACGCACAAGTATTTTAAATGAATGATAAATATATATTGTGATAAGAAAAATTAAGTAGAACTGTACTAAACTAAAACATAAAAGCACTGAATATATAAATTTAAGTTTGTACTATGGTAATAGTTCTATTCAAAGATCCTTTAAAATCTGAAAAGATTGAAGATATAAGGGTAAAAGCTGAAAAAGTAACAGAATATGAGAGATTAGCAAAATAAAGGGAAATTGAAGAAGAAAGATTATGTAAATTACAAAGCTCAATGAACAATTGAGAAATCAAAATAAAAAATCGTTATGAATTGGAAAAGTCTTGGCTTCATCTCAAAGCTCTAAGAGCATCCAAATTAATTGTAGCTACCCATGTTTCAGGGGGGTCAAAATTTAAACTTCATTTATATCATTCCTAAATTTAATCTAAAAGATGAAATTAGACTATTTTTCATTATCATAGAGAGACAGTTAAAAGTTTATGAATCTTCCTGAGTCTTCTTGGATACTATATTTAATTGGTTCATTGTCAGTTGAAATAGGGAAATTGATTACTAAAAAAAATGAACAGTTTGCACAAAATTACCAAAAGGCAAAAGAAATTATCCTTAAAAGATTTAGGATAACGGCTGAAAAGTTTTGATAGTTATTCTTCATCATTCAGAGACTTCTACTTTGAATTAGGTCCTTCCTTTGAAGGTTTGATAAAAGAAATGAATATGCCAACTTTTGATCAACTCAAAAGTTTAATAGTTGCTGACCAAATTAAAGGACTCCACCAGACCTGAAAGATAGCCCAATCTACCCAAGAGAAAAGAAAACTATCTTCTAGATTTAGCTGAAAAATAGAATGCTTATGACAATATCTGGCAAGATACAAAGCATCAAAAGTTATTCAATGGAAACAATCCAGAAACACTATGCTAGATAAAAAAAAAATCTGTCCTATGATAAAAGCTCTAGAAAATGCTGAAAATCAATATTTAAAACTACCAATAAATCGATACTCCACTTCTTCATTAGATGAAAGATCATCAGATCAAAATGCCTTAATTGCACAAGTTCTAAACATGAAAATATGACTGCCAATACCATGGACTAATTCAAAGATAAGACAACTGCAGATCTATCAAACATGATATTTTTTTAAATTGTTTCTGACCAACTTGTCTAGTGGTCAGCGTGCCTGACTGCGGATAGGAAGGTCCTGTGTTCGAATCCCAGTTTGGGCATGGATGTACTTTCTTTCTCTATCTATCCTGTCCTCGTCCTTTCCTAGTATGAATGGGTTGTGAATGGTTGCCTACCCTATAAACGGGTACCTATGGCATGTGTACACTGAGGAAGTCAGACTCCACACCTAAAATATTTTTCAGTTGGAAAAGTGGAGCAGCACACCCCATAATGCCAACCTAGCTGGCACATGACAACAACATAAGCTGTTCAGTGATAAGATTGCATTTTGTGCAGACATTAATGTTTTACATTCTTTTGCAGGAGAGAAGATATAATTTTTTACAAGATAATGGAGTTGCTTTTGAAAAGAAAATTATGATCACTCTAGCTCATGTGTTTTCAAACTTTTTCTTGTGGACCAATTTCAAAGTTTTACTATTTTCAGTAGACCTCTTGCTGCTACATTTCTACTGTAATTCCAAAACTCCTAAAAAATATCACCCTAAATTGGGGTTGTTAAAAAAATAAGTACCACATTTTTGTGTGTCCTATTTATTAAAATAATAATTGTGATTATACAAAATTATAAACATTATTAAAAACAATCAACAATTGTCAAAAAATCAACAATGAACTCTGAAATGTAAATCAACAATAAAAAATAGTCATACTTATAATGAAACAGATGTACTTGATGAATTGATAGCAAATTATCAATATTTGGCTTCAGTTTTGTAAGAAGTAATCTCAAATCTCCCCGTTCTGTGATGTTCAATCTGCTCCCTTTTTTTTTGTTAACAGGTTGGTAATGGCACTATAACTTCTTTTGACAAGATATGACGAGGGAAACGCCATCAAAAATTTTCTTGCAATTTCCCACAGCCCAGGATATTTTTCCGAGATTTCTGCGTGCAGTCAAAATGTTTGATAGCTTTTTTTAAATTTCACCTTCAGTTTCTCGTTAGTGCTAAGCTTAAGTAGCTCCTCTTGTAATACCACATTCGCCTCTTCCGTTTCCTCAAAAGGGGTTATGATCCATGGTGGTATTTTCATCATCAGAATATCTTCATCTCTATTTTTGAAGTCATAATGCAGGGTATTAAAATGTTAAGTGTAAGTCTGAATATCCTCATCAAGACATTCTATCTGTGACAAGAGTGGAAACTGTGGGAGAATTCGCGCCTAACATAGATGGCAACCACAGCGCAAATTGCATTTTATCCCTTTGCAGGTCTAAACAAGTATCCTGGACTAGCTAGCGGACGACCGGATGCACACGTGACACTTTGCAAGTCTCGACATGTGGTGTACACTTGTACTATTATCTATTGCTCTACTCAATTCTGTTTGAACTGAGTTGCGAATATTTTTGAGTACCTACCTAGTGAATGATGCTATCTGCCTACATTGATAAGGTAGGCAGATAGCAAAACTATCTAACAAATCCAAGCCAAAACTTTTGTTCATTATTATGAAAACCAGAAAATTTTTCATGGACTCCCCACTTACTACTTGCAAGCCCCTGTTTTCTTTTCACGTCTATGAGGACCCCCATGTGGTCACCTGGGGATCCACCTGCTTCACTTTGGAAACATATGCTCTAGCTGATGGAAAACTTTAATCCATGGTTGCTTTTAAAACTAACATCTATCTACATACAGAAGCTTAAATTCAGACAATAGAACTTTTCATTCTATTTGATGCCAAAGATAGCATACTCTTAGGAAGAGATTTTCTCCATGCAGCTGGTATTGTTCTTGATGATCAAAATGGAACAGGGCCTTTTAAAAAATATCCACAGAAACAGTATTTATTCTATGTAAAACTTGCTGAAACGAGAGAAGTATCAAACATGTTTAAAACTTCAATAGTGGTTGAAACTACAAAGTTATTCACTTGAGAAATAACAAAGGAAGACATTTAACAGAGATGCAACAAAAAAACTAAATTGCTTCAAAATTCCAAATTTTGCTTTGAACCCTGGGGAAAAACCACTTCTTTCATAAAGTACAGAAAAGATACATTAAGCCATTATCCTGTATCTGTTCCATGATATTGTATGTCTTTAACCAAGAAAAAAATACACAAAGAAGAAATTGATGAACTGCTAGCAAAAAGCATAGTTGAACCCTGGGAATGAGCATATGCTGCTCCAGTTGTACTCTATGAAAAACCCAATGGAAAACTCATCTTTTGTGCAGAGTACAGAGGTCTCAATGCTATTAGAAAACTAGATACTTACTTTTTACCTCCAATTGATGATCTTTTGATCAAAGCTACAATGACACCTCAACCATTGATTTACAGGATGGTTATCATCAGGTTCAAATAAAAGAAACTGATCTGGACAAAACTGTTTTCATTTTGGTGCATACCCTTATTTAGGTGTACTTTTTGGTTAAGAAATGCACCTGTCATCTTTCAACGCCTAGTAGACCAATTCAGAAGTGATGTGAAAGACGCCTTCATATTTTCATGTTTAGATGATACCTAATGCTTACCTTCATGCTTAGATGATGTTTTATCAGGTGCATTTGAGAAGCATTTGAAAATACTAAAGACTGTTTTCAAAATACTTTTTTTATTTAAAGCTCATGTAAATCGAGATAATGCCAAAGAAATTCAATCGTTCTCAAAAATCTGCTCATGGTTTAGGACATACGTTCCAAGCTTTGCAGAAATAGCATGACCTATTAGCAACCCAACTAAGAAAAGAATAAATTGTCTTGGGGATTCAAGGAGCAAAAAGCTTTTGAAACTTTGAAAGAACACTTGACAACAGTCCCTGAGTTAAAGTAACAGGATGGTACTATGCCTTCTATTATTTGCACTGATACAAGTGATTATACCCCTGGTGCAGTCTTTCTACAAGGAAATAGCCCAGAAGAACATGTTATTGAATGTGCTAGTCGTCTGTTGACCCCAATAGTGTGCAACTATTCAACTACTGAGCATGAAATCTTAGGAGTAATTTGGGCATTGGAAAAATCTTATGGCTACATTAACCATTAAGAAATTATTATCTCTTCAGATCATCAAACTCTTAAGTGGATTCTGAATGTAAAGTCTCCCTCAGGACTAGGAAGATGAGATAAAAGGAACCAATAATTTAACTTGAGAATACAATATACATCTCGAAAAACTAATGTTGCAACTTGTTTGTTTGTCGCTCAACGGTCATTAATGTTGCAACTTAAGTGCTGCCAAGGTCATAGTAATTACTTTAAAAGGACAGAGGCCCTAAGGAAAACAAGGGAAACCACCAAATATCAGGCAATCAATCTGGCACATCATCGAAATGATTTCTTAGGCAGAGAAAAAGTCCGTAATAGAACAATGCCCTTTGATGGTGGTCAAAAGGAATTGACATAGTCAACCATATAATATCTAACCCAAGAGAGTTTTGATGCTTGAAAATAAAAGTTATTTTGCTTTGTTCTAATGTTTTCATTTTATGTTGTGTGTACTATTTTTTAAACTCTTATAGTAAAAAATTATATAACAAAGAATATGTTTACTTTAAAACAATCAATTATATTTAAACTTTGGAATAAGTAAAACAAAAAACATGAGAAAGTGAACATTAAACAGAGGAAAAGTATAATGTAATTTAAAAAATTAAATATTTTAAAACAAAACCTACAGAAATCAAACATATTAAGAAAAATATTTTATGATTATCGATTCGCTACATTTAAAAATTTTCTTTATAATTGCTTTCTGTGTCAAAAAGTAATTTAATATATTTTTTATACAGCATTCTTATGTCATACCGATGTTTTACTTAATGTTATTATAAGAATTATTATTTTATGAGAATATATTTCAGTTACATTCAACATTAGAAATATTACCTTAGCAAGAAAATTATATTATTTACTAAATAAATAAAAGAATAATCAGAAAATAAAAAAACAGTCTAATAGAATAATAAACTTCAAAATGAATATTGTAGTTAATATTCATTCTAATATCTTAACAGCGGTATTTTCTGATACATAAGTTTTCTTTTAGTTTTATGCATTTACTAAAACTAAAACAAAAACTTCAGTCAGAATTTCTTAATATTTGAGAATTTGTTAGATAATGTCAGTAGATTTCTGTGGATTTAATGTGTTAGCCACATCCTAAAAAAATTTCATTTAATAATTGAAACTGAAAAAATTACTTGCCATCAATGGAGGCGCAGATTCTGAAATTACAGCTGCTGGATTCCACAGATTGTTTTCTCATTAATCTGTAGAGAGGTTAAAAACTATGAAGAGGACAAGGCACAAAGGGAAAGTTATGATACATATAAAAAGAGGAAAAACATGGTATGGATCTTTTCCACTAATAGAAAGAAATGCTGAAAATTAATGTAATTTTAAAGAACATAGTAACAATAGAATGCATGCAATTTTTGACAATAGTGTACTTTTAATAAGAAGTGATCAAAAATAAAAAATATATATGTAAAATCATGCTATCGCCCCTTTACAGATAACTTTGATTAAAATTAATCAAATGTTTGGAAAAGTAAATCTAGATACAAATTTTATTAACTATCGTGGTTATAATTTTACAAATACAGATTATAATATTACATTTTAACAAAACATACATTTTTGAAATTTATGCTTAATTTTCAATAAAATTAATTTACAATGTTTGCAACAACTATCATTTCTGAATTTTATAGCTATATGTCAATTATAAAAAATGAATAATAATCATATTTATGTACTTTTAGATATATACAAGAAAATTACTGAATACAATTAAAAAAAGAAATGTTTTCTTTAAAAAAAAAAACAACACATATATGCAAATATGGTATCGTATGGTACAATAGCTTAATTCTTCACTGACTCATCTTGCCCATCGGTGGCCTATGATGTCATAAAGCAGTGGTGCTGAGATTACATTTGTGTAGACATACCTCATTTGCTTATTGAATCTTGTGGCAAAAAAAAATGCTTTAAACCATTGTAGTTTAATCCAGTCTTTAATTTCTTTACTTACCCATCGTTAGTATGTATAGTTGTGGGTCAATGCCAAGCTTCTTGTTCTAGGGACCTCATAGTTTTAAGAAATATATGCACCCAGTGGAAACAATTCAAAGAGGCAGGGATGACAGTCTGAAGACAGTCAAAGTAGTGAAAATGGGACAATGCTCGCTGAAGACCATTATTTGATACTTCTAGCCAAAACAGATTGGTCTATGACGATATAAATGCTTCACAAGCTGTATAATGCAACAAAAGATACCATTTTATGCATAACTGTTACCCAGAGACTTAAAGATGGTGGCCTGTGTGCCAAATGTCTTTTAATGTGCATCTCTTTGTCCTTGAACCACAAAAATGGCCGTCTAACATGGTGCCGATAACACCTGTCTTGGAACCAGAATGATTAGAAGAGGGTCTTCTAAATAATGGGCAGAGATTGACAAGATCTCATAAATTGCCAATGCGAAAGTTGTATAGTTGTTAGAGGGATCATACACCCTATTAAACATGGTTTTTTTTTTTGTTTACTTCTTACAAAATTGTCTGTATAATAATTTTTAAAACTTCTAGTTTATAATCTTAAAAAGTCTAAATTAAAATAATTAACACAAATATTTCAGATAGAAAACATATAACCAACACTTCACTTTTAAACAACTTTCTTAAAGAAAGATTACTGAAAACAATATTTTTTTAAAAATATCGTAAAATTCATAGTAGGAAAACAGATTTTCAGAATTATTTGAAACTTCAAAAAAAAAAAAAAAAAAAAAAAGGAAAATAAATTGTTTTAAAGTTTTTAGCAAGTTATTTTACACTACTTGCTATAAATACTGTTAACATGTATTTATAGCAAGTTAAGTAAACACTCATTTTTTAATCATAAAACATAATATATTAAAAAAAATTATAAAAAAGTACATAAAACTTTATTTCAGTTCATAATAGATCTAATCCCTAATTCTTATAATTTCTAGATAGTCAACAAATTGTACATAAAAATTATTAACTTACCAAATTTAATGAACTCAATAATTTCAGTTATGACTTCTAAGATACCCAGTAATCTCTTATGTTTCAGACACGCATATATCCCTACTTTATCATGTACAATTTGTAAACATGCTCTAACTTTCTGTTGACCATTTTGGTCACAAGAGAAAAGTGAAATTTCACTCATTCTGAGTGGAATCCAAGTGATTTTTTAGTGTAGTGGGTTTGATTCGTAAGCCAGCTCAAAGCATTTAAGAGGGTTAGTTTGTTGTTCCATCAATAATTGTTTCTAGCACACAAAAGTTGATTAGATAGACACATGCATGGTTTTTGCAAACATCCAAAACCAAGGCAGAAATTGAAGGAGTGTATTTTCAAAAATTTTTTTAGATTCTCAATTAAACATTGAATATCAATAGATTATTTTTAATTTATCTTGAGAACTTTATTTCTCTATTAAATAAATTTTAAGTTTATAAGAAAAAATTTATAGTAAGTGTACAGCTTAAATTTGAGAAGTTAGACTTCTACAATATAATAAATATCGCAAATTTCTGTCCACTATTCCAGTCACAACAGAAAAACACGATAGCAGTAGATCTGTACTAATGTAGAGTATTTAATATGTCTTGATTAAGACCTCCTCTTGATACCTGGATATAACTTGTGATTCTATTTGAATAAGATGCAATCTTGATGAGTATTTGCCTTCAAATGAAATACGCATTTTAGAATTTCTGTAATACCCAACCTACTTATTTACTGGATTTACTTCCTTGAGTTCGGCAAATATTACTTATCTATCCACAATAAATTGTATTAGAAAGTGATGTATAGCAAATACTTTAAAACTCTTCAGAAAGTATATATAATTTCTAAATTATTTTCCAAAAAAATTTTAAGTTTACATACCTTGGCCATATTTACTCTATTTTATTTCTACTCTAATATATAGTATTTAATAGTAAACTTGAATTCGAATATATGTAAATCATTGGAAGTTTTTAATGTGATTTGTACACTGAAATAATAGATTACCATAAACGCATATCATCTCATTATAGCACATAGATAAAACTGCACTGTTTTTAGAACAAAATATTAAAATTTAATATTGCCACACAAAAATATTAAATTTTTAAAGCATTGAAAATACATGAATACTTTTCAAATTTAACAGATATCCATAGAAAAAGCTTGAATTAGAAGCTACACAATCTGTGTGTACAAACATATCATAAAAAATCAACCTTTTTTTTAAAGTTAAAACACCACAATCATTTCTCAAATATCTACTCAATCATTTTTGTTCCAATAATTTAATCGATTTAACAACAATACAGATGTATTTATATATTTTGTATTTAATTAACTAGGTGTTTTTGAATGTAATAATTGCAAGCTGAAAAATAACTGGCTTAGATGTTGAATTTTATGTAACTATCAGATAAATATCCATTTTATTCAAGCACAAAAACTAGCTTTGTATTTTAAATATGAAATTATATAAAAATGAAGAAAATAAATAAATTCTTGGCACATTCTGTAAAATAAAAATATATTAGATTTAACAAATTAAAACCATTTCAAAAAGAGAAGGCCGTTTCTTTTTACAATTTATTCTTGTATTGACAGGATAGCCCATTGTAGGCCAATGCCTTCCTCAGAAGTTTTTTCCATTCTGTTCTCTTTCATAGGAAACTCTAGTTGGTATAATTCCCAAAATCTGACAGTCAACAACCCTGAACAAATTACAAGTCTTGCAACCAATTTAGATACTTTAAATTAAATAATAATAACTTTATATACTTTTCAAATAAAATATGGTTATAATCGAGAAATCAGACATTACAGGTTTGAAAAACATTGAAGTTTATTGTATATGATTAAAACACATACATTAAATGGCATAACAAACATAAAGATAAAAAAAAAAACATGATGATGAGGTGCTGTACATAAGAAAACAAAACAGATGAGACTGGCATTTAAGAAATGCATTCACGATCTTCAGAGCATCTAGCTGTATCTGATGAGTGAGATTCACTACCGCCTTCAATAATCATCGGCGATTCATCAGTAGGACAATTAAGAGTAGTACTTTTTTCTAGAAATGAGGAAAAGTATAAGAAATAACGTCTTTCAATTTAATAACAGTTAAAAAGGAGAGCAATTAAATAACACTAATTTAATAGCACTACTTCAAAGAAAATTAAAAATATACATATAAAATTTTTTAACACTAAACAGTCTTTTCACTTTTTAAAATGAAGAATAAGGCAAGCCATACACTGAGGTGACAGTACACAGGCAGTATGATATTGCAAAGTAAAAACTGGTTTTCCCTGTGTTACACACACACAATGTATTTATCACAAATGCTTCACTTAAGTGACAGGTGTCCACCATTAGAAGAATTTGCTAAATTTAAAAAGTTCTATTAATTTTGTTAAAAAATTTCAAGCATTCTGTTTTAGGCAAAGATTAATCAAAATAAAATCAAAAAATCTTTGATAGAAATATTTATTGAAATGAAATTTTCTGGTTATTTTTATTCTAATTCTTAATGATTTGTAGTTTACTTACATGTAAATTTAAAACTTTTATGAAATTTAGATTTTTTAACATAAAATTCGCATGCAAAACACTTATAATCGATAATTATTGCAGTTGAAATATATCATCTATGAAATAAATTTTATAGAAACTTTTCTAAATTTCTTTTTAAATTTCATAGGTGTTTCTGAATTATGAGTTTCTAAATTTTAAAAAATTATCACAAATTAAAATAATCTGATTAAAAAACTAGTTTAAATACTATAAGGAACTAACTAGTACAGTATTCCCCTCTATTGGCGATCATTGCAACTTTTTTCGTCGAAAAAAGTAGCAACCCATAAATGGTAGCAATCAGCGTAAGAAACTGAGGTTTTCCCAGATTTTGAATTACTAAGCCTAACACTATATAAGAAAACAATAATCGTAATAAGAATTGATTAAAGATTCTATTTAAAATTTCAGAATTAAAATTAACGGAAATAAATTAACGAAAATAATTACATTTAATAACATCTAGTTAAAAATAAATAAAATAATGAATTTCAGTGATTTAAGAGATATAGACTGTTACAAATCATTACGGAGATATTTCCGTAAGCAGAACTGTGGCGCAAAATGCTTTGCCAAGATGAACTATATATATATATTGGCATATTCACTATCGATATCTATGTATAGTAAGCCTAAGCTTATCCAACACCTCTTAGACTAGGAAGTGTTGAATAAGCACTCAAAGAGATGTGGTCATACATAATTCTTTAAAGTAGTCTTTCATCTTAACTGGTTTGTAAAAGGTTACGGGAATAGAAAGCGAAACATAATGGAGAAAATTAAGAATTACTTTAATTTTTTTGTATTCTTATAAAAAAAATTTACATTTCTAGAAATTTTATATATAAAATAATTTCATCATGTATAATATTGAAGATTTACGTAAGCTTAAAGGTTATATAAATCACCATCACTATCACTATACATGACTAACTTTATTGGGAATTACTTTTAAAATAGGAGGATCAGAAATTATTTGTACTGTTTCAGCAGTTAATAATCAATTATGCATAGCATTTTGTCAGTGGAATATTTTTTCATTTTGCTACCTGTTTTAATATGATTGAATTCTTTTCCTGGAGATAATGGATATATTATTTGAAATTTTTTTAAATTTAAATATTGCATTTTAAATAATTGAAATTAATCAAGCTAAAATTATTATTCAAACCATTAATAAAGATGTAGATTAATTTCTTTTTAGAAAGATAGCAACATTAATCTAAAACATTGTTAATGTTCAAAACAATTGAAAAGTATTAAATGCTCAAGATAAAACTTATACTTTATTTTGTCATGAAACCAGAAGTTACAATTAAATTATTATGAATCACAAACATTATATGGTTAATATTATAATTTATCCCACCTTAAATATTGGTACACATTATTTTTGTTTTTAAGGAAATTTGAATCCTTTTCAAATGATTTTCTAAGCAGTGGTCATATAAGAAACATTTTACACCGATTAAGAAATGGAGTACTTATAACTAGATATTAAAAGATGTAATCATAATGCAATGATTTTAGATAAAAAAAAAATAAAAAAAAAATAATGGAACATCTCAATAATTAGTGAAAAACAACAATTTTTAATGCTTTCTTTTAAATTCACTTATAATGTATATGTAGATTACATATAAAATATGAACATGTACGAATTAAATTTGTTTGTGAAAACCAAGAAAAATACATATCCCACATTTAAATTTCTCAGAAATTGTTAAAAAATCTTTAAATTTTTATTATAGTTTATAATATATGCAATAATTAAAATGTATATTGAAATATATTGTGATCTCCATAACTTCAGAATAAGACTATTTATGAACTGCTTTTTTGTATTAATCTACATTATCATTTAATATATACATAGATGAAAATAGAGGAATAAATTTTACTAAAAAAAATTTCATCAATCACCTTGATCGATCTAAGGAGTTTAAAAGACATGATGGAATATTAGAATATATGAACTATTATTCTTCAAAATTCATGAGAAGGAGGACATTTTATAATAGTTATTTGTAGGCAGTTGTGTTACTCCAAATATAAAAACTACTACTCATGAATATTACAATCACATAATTTTTAATCATTTTAATTTGTAATCTCCGATGTAATGAAAATCTTATTGCAGCTTAGGCTATTAAAATAATTATGTTGGAATTTTGTAATTTCTGCGTGAATTAAAAATCATCAGTACAATGGCTCATTTATTTTAAGAATTCATTTTATTTATTTATCAAATATTTCTCAAGCTTTATGCATGTATAGAATATAATTCTTCTTGCATTGGTTAAGAAACTAGTCTCATCCATATTGTTCATTATATACATGTTTACATAACATTAATTACGCTTAAGTTGCAAGTATTTATTAAATTAGTATAGCAATAACTATGGGTACTCAAGTATTCGCTTATTTTTGCTTTGTGGAGGGAAATATAAAAAGTGATCGAAAATACTATGATGTTATAAAAGATCCCCGAATGAGTATTTGACAACCTATTAATATATTTTCAATAACAGCACAGTAAGGCATTATTTTTCAATGCATATTTTAAGCTAAATTAATTTTTAAACATGTAAAATGAAAAATGTTAGACAGTCATATATAAGTGCAATGTTATGTAAAAAAACTTAATTCACTATAATTTTTTTTAAGTATTCTTGTACATATTCCTACCAATTAGATAATGGCATAACAAAATCTGTTGGTATCAAGTGCGGAACTCTATTTTGTCACTCCTAAAAATCAGAAAACTTTTCATTTGACCGTAAAAAAGGCATACATCGAATTACTAAAAATAAAGCCTTTTTTTGTTCAAGAGTGAAGGGATCGAGCCAGAAACCTTTTGTTCCAAAAAAACATGGTCTTGCCATTTAATTATCATTGTGAACCCTTTTGAAAGTACTTTGACATCGAATAGATGACCGCTGTTTAAAGGCTAGTCTAGGATACACTGTTATTCGAAATATGTCATTGATATAGAAAATAAACATAGACTGATCTTCCTAATCACATTTTCCTAATTTTGATATGTCTAATTGTACTCTTTTGTTTTCAAAACCAATTTTCACAATGCAATTCAATTTGATTTCACACCGTCATTTATAAGATACACAATTTATAAAGCTATTTGACTTCACTAATTTCACTATATTCAAATTTTACTAATAAATAAACTTTTTTCCAGAATGAATGCATATAAATGTTTGATCTTCTTAAAATTGCTGAAAAATCTATTTGAAAAACAAAAAATAATTCATTTACAAGTCCAACTATTTTACATAAATGAAAAATAGATATTTTTACGGCAAACACTGTTGTATTCTTTGAAAAATGGGCATAATAATTTATTTATAATTAAAAGTAATTTATAAGAACAGTATTTTACTTGTACTCTGTGATAAAGATGATATTTTTAATTCTAAATGTAATACGTTTTTTTTATGTTTACATTATTATACCACAACAAACCCGCTTTTTTTACCACATTATTCATGTGTTAAAATCCGATCGATAAATATATCAAATTTCGTAATTTTATTTTTAATAAATGTTGGGGTTAACTGTCACTAATATTTCAATTTTCACTGAATTTTTGTGACATAATATATACATAGATGAATTAAATGCAGTAAATCCAAGTTTTTTCATTAAGAAACCCACACTGATAAAATATATATATTGGTGTGTGCAACTTAAAAAAATTAAAGATTTACTCTAATTTATTTCATCTTCATTAAAATTTGGAGTTATTATTTTCTTATATCTACAGTTTCTAAGGAGTTTAGAACTATCTTTCTCTTAATTTCAACAACTGGCTATTTAAAATGGTTATTGGATGCTTTTCTTAATATTTTAAAATAGACATTTGGTCTTTTTTTTTTTTTTTTGTTCAGGAGAAATTAGGAAAAAATTCAAGTTTAGCTCTTTTTAAATGCAAGGAGTGCAGACCCCCTAGATTTCCCTGAATTCCTTATTTTTCATTATATTCTTTTACTTTTTTAAAACTCCCACTTAAATTAGTATATGTTTACTTTAAAAACAAAGTTTGTCAAACGACGATTTTTTTAATATACATTATGGACTTACTATCGACATTTTGGAGTTTCGAGAAGGGGAGGGGGGAGAAATGAAAAATACAATTATGAAGTATTGAATATACAATTATGAAAATACAATTATGAAGTATTTTCAAACATATATAAACTACTACATTTTATGTAAATATTTTAAATTACCTAAATTAATTCTTTAAAAAAAATTATCTAATTTCTGCTGCTCTTTTTTTTTATTTTCTGATGTTTTGGAGCTAGTCTTTCTTTTGTGGTGAACTTCATAATTGCAGGAAGGTTGACTTTTATTTTCCTCATTTACATTTGAAGAAATTTCCTTGAGAACTGCACATGCAGAGGTAGAAGCAGTTTGCTTTTCTGTAATATAGAAAGATTTTTCAGAGACTTTTATAGGTGACTCATCTGAATTGCATGTTTTTAAGTCCTCTTGTTCATATTCAGTAAGACTTCTGTTCATATTCAGTAAGAGATCTTTTTGAATTGGATCAGTCATTGGATTTTTTTAGCCATATTTTTCACATGAGGCTTTTTAGAAGCCATTAAATCATATTTAATAGTCTACACTGCATCTAGAGAATCAATCTTAAGAGAGGTTCTATAGTCAGTGACAAGTGTATCCATTAAGTTGAATACACTTTCCACTAATGGGATATGGAAGCAGCTAAGGCAGGCTTTGACCAATTTAGCTAGTGTAGGATACTCTTATAATCATTTGTGAAATCATCTTTTAAATTAAAAACTTTAGACCAATATTTATCAATTGTACACTTGACTTGATTTCCACTTTCATCAGATGTGTAGAGCATTTCTTTGGTGATATCAATATCACTCTGGTATAACCTTATTTCAGCTTCAATTTTTGACTTTTCATTATCACTAAAAATATGGGACATAAAAGATGATAATTTTTTAAAAGCTAATATTGTACTGGTTTTACCTCTTAGCTGTGGATCTAATGCTGTAAAACTAATTAGATATGAATTTTTAAGGGGTAATTCCTGTTTCATATGCCGTGCTGTATTAGTATAAGCTTTCATCGGAGAAATTTGAAATTCTTTTGCTATTGGATGATTTTTTGATAATTTCTTCAGGAGAGCGGAAGCTTCTGCACCAGTAAATATTACTTTGCTAGGTAGATGGAATTCTGGACATCAACCTTTGGAATTGTGACACCAACCTTCAATAAATCATTATACGATGTGCACTCTATATTTTCTGGCTTCATTAAAAAAAGAGAAAAATTTTGCCATCAATTTATAAATACTGGAATGTATTTAATGAGGCACATTGGTTTCTTTGTTTCATATAATTTAATATATGTGTTGAACTCTGGTAATACTGCTGAATATAATGCCATATGCAATAAAGTTTTGCTTTGCATAACAAATAACCCATTTAGTATTCTTTTTTTTTTTCGAGCTAAAGCATTTTTTGTGAGTTGTTGGTAATGCAAGCAAGAATACACCCCTTCAACAATTTTTTTCTGAGCTGCAGAAAAACTTCTTTTATTGTATACAGTTTCAACATAAGAAAAATAATCCCCTTTATCAGTTTTATCCAAGTAGTGAAAATAAAATGCAATAAGAGCATCCCACAGATCTTTGATTCTTTCTGAAACACATAAAATGTACACCCACCTATGGTTTGGTCTCTTCAAGGGCTTAAGTTTTTTAATGGCAAGGGATTCAGATTTTGAAAATTTTTTCTCTTTTACAGCAGCTTTTCATATCAAAATAGATGTCATAAAACAAATCTTCTAAGTATCTATCAAAACATGAAACAAATTTTTTTTTCACAGTTATTAGCTGTGTGACATGTCACCATCAATATCTAATAAGTGGGGTGCTTTGTTTGATCGTAGTCTGGTTTCAACAACCTTTGTTTTCCAAGCATGGTGTTACACGAGTCCATTAATACACTAAGTTTGCCCATGGAATATTATCTTCAATAATATTAACAACTGCTTTAAAAACAGCTTCTGAAATGCAAGATTCCATTTTTAGAGATGCAAAATGATGAACTACAACTTCATTTTGATTGTTGTCATAAAACTGCACCAATATTGCCAGTATACTTTCTTGAGCATTGCTAGTACTTTCATCCAAATTTAGAGAAAATGGAGTCTCCTTTAAAGTTTTAATGACATTTTCCTTCATAGTTTTTGCGACCCCATATTTTATCTTATAACATGCAGTAGTCCTGGAGATTTCCAACGAGTTTAGTGCTGTCTGATCGCGGCTCAACTGTTTGCAGAGTTCAATTAAATTGGGAGCTACATTGAAAGAAAGAGAATTCTCGGCAATAAACAAAGTTTTAATAGGTAACTGCAGTTTCAAAATCCACTGCCATTCCCTTCAAAACATATATTTTCAATTTTATTTTCCTTTAATTCTAGCTGAACGTTTTTGCTGACATTGGATTAAAGGAATACACCTTTCATGAAAATATTGCACATTTTAAGGACAGTATAAACATAAAAAATATCATATTCGGAAAAATCGAACAATATTCCTTAGAGAGAATTATAGATCATAGTGGATTCTCAATGAAGATATTATTCGATATATTGATTTATAAAGAACTATGTTATGAAGGTGAAATCGTATAATAATTAATGTTGTCCCTTCAAAATTAATCAAGAAAAAAATTAATCAAATGCACCATATATCACTTTTCTCAGTTCTAGTATGTAATCAATACAATAAAATTTAAGGTTTATTTACAGTCTACTAAAAATTTTCTATGAAATAAAATTGCATGTCGCGATAAATGCTGCATATATTTTTATTACAATAGAAATTAAACATCTCACATACATTACAAATGTGAAAGATTTATTCTCCTTTACTTCTTTTCTTAGGAATATATTACTTAAATATCATACTTCCAACGAATTATATCAATACATGAATAGCTAAATTCTATGGGAGGATTATAATTTTTTTAAAGGAAACTTTTTAAAATTAATTCTGAAAAATCAGATTCTTATCAATTCCTGCACTTATTTTAATTTTAATAAAGATTTATCATATTGTCATATTTGTAATATCTTATCACATAAACCTAGTAGTTTTTGGTAAATTTATTTACGAAAAATTTTATAAAATCTGTCACTACAACATAATTTTTTACCAAACGAGAGATACACTTCATTCTTCATTTGATCGTTAATCATATATATTAGTGTAATTAATTTACTTAATTAAAAAGTATCTCCAAAATACTTTTTTAATTCCTATCAATCAATACCAATCAATTTTGATTTATAGTTTTTTTTTATTTTATTTATTTTTATTTAATTCCAGACTTAAATTTGAAGATTTGTTGTCTGTTTCTTCAGCAAAGAAGTATAAAAAAATAAAAAACATCCATAGATAAAACAAATGAAACATTTTACTCAATATTTTATCTATGCAGCTATAGTGGAAGTTATTAAATTTAAAATTAATATATTTGTAATTAGCATTAGCATTATGGCCAAACAAAGTTAAGTGACTTTGGTGAATTAATATCTTTATTGACATCAATAAAAATCATTTCATTCAAATTTGTCATAAAAATCAGCACCATTATTTAAAAAGTATTTTTATTTTTTATTTTTTTTAATAATTCAGATGTTTTCTGATTTTTTTCAACTGTCAAATCCTAAAAATATGGTGCCATTAAATTTTTTTCGTTTAACTGTAAAAAAAGTTGATATGAATATAATTTTAAAAAAATCTGTTTGAAATAAAGACTAATTTTTTTCTAGAAAAAAAATCACTGTGCTCGGTTTTTGCCAAAATTCTTCAGATTAGCTACTTTCAAATTTTAATATGTTCAGACCCCAATGTCCTGTCTCCTTCAACTCCGCAAACGAAATCTGATCGGAAGAATGTGGAGGGCTAGAAAGGTGAATGAAATCCCATGATGCAACTGCAGTCCCACAGCTGCATTCTGAGAATTAACTTTCACAGAATGTTACTTTTACCTCTGGAAGGAAAAATATATCATTCCGATAAACAATCAACACATTTTGTATCTTTAAGCTGACAATACTTTTTTAACAAGCAAATTCACGCAGAATTATCTATATATAAAAAAAAAAATAAGTCGTGCAGAATGTGTGTGTGAATTTAAAACATAATTCATGAGAATTTTTTCTTCAGTCTAGTATCAATTTTTAAGTAATGCTAACCCAATACAATTTTTTAAATTTCTCATTAATTCAAAATCCCATCAAAAATTATTTAAAAGTTATGACAAAAAAGACATCTTCTCATTTTAATAGTTTTGAATGTTATCACATATTATAAAACACATTTTAATGAGCTATTTTATCAACAAGCACAAATGCTTTGAATTTTAAGTTTAACTAAAAATAACTTGCAGATAAAATTTTACTTTGAATTCCAGAAACTTTTACATAATTCATAATGATTGACTAAAATGACATAAAATATTATCTTCTAAGATAAATTTGAAACTTTAGCAGTTAGTAAATAAAAGAAACATTTATTCAATTTTAGGAAAAAGAGATTAATGTTAAAATAAGTACTGTATAAAAATGACCATTGAGTGACACAAACATTTCATAAAAAATATGAATGCTTATTTATTAGAGAATTATTGTTATTAGAGAATTTATGTAACAGTGAGATATCATCCTTCTTTGCAACAAATGTAAGTGTTGAAGCCCAACTAGTGGTGACTAAACAAGATTCCTATTAAAGGATAAATTTCTTAGGATTTTAAAAAATTTAATTTTTACTTGAATAACTTCATTCATATGATTGAAATCTATCAAACTATATTTTGTAATAAAAGTATGTCAAACTTTAGGTTGAATTCTTATAAGATGGCAATGTTAATCCATTGTATCATTCTGTTAAATATGTTAGTATTTCTTAAACTAACCAGTTAAAAATTGCTAACATATTCAACAATGACTAATTTACAACTAAACAAGGCTTACCTTTTCTTAGAGAAAATATAAATCAAATTCAATGTTTTAACTTTAATGGAGCTTTATTTAGCAAATAAACATAGATTTTAGTGAAATTTCTCTAAGAAATTTATCATGAATCACATGTATTATTTAAAATATTGAATAAACATTTAATATAATATTTTGTACTATACCTCAATTTAAATTTATTACTTGAATTCGTATAACAGGCTACGACTTTTTAAATTATTGATTGATTTTTTATTATTGAGTTAAAACTAGAATACATTAAATTATGAAACAAATACACTATTTATTGAAGTCCATTCTCTCAAATATTTAAATTGAATAAGAAACTTTTCTAGGAAACAAACAAAATTTCAATTTATATCAGGAAAATTAAATAAACTGTTATTAAATAATTTATTAAAAACTTATTGAAAAATATTTAATACAAGAATTTAACTATGAAACTTTTCACTTGTTAATGAATTATTGTTACTAATTTTAATTTGTAGTATATGAATAGTAATTTTGTTAAGTGTATTTAAATAATATAATGATTCTGGTTTATTTATGAAATATGCATAGACAAATATAACTCAATTATAGAAAACAAAGTACAAAAATCTTATAATGAAATTACTTAAAAAATAAAAAATTAAATTCTCAATATTTTATTAAAATCTACATTATATGCAATAACCAAGATTCACGTTGAAATATACATTAATTTTTAATAGTTCTCATTTGTGAAGAACTAACAGTCATTAATATATGTAACAGATTCTACATTAAAGTGGCATAATATAACAGAAATAATAATTATCAAAACAGGAAAGCTCTTTTCTTGGTTCAAATTACTTGTCATCTAATAAAAATTATTAAGAAAAATGATAAAATAAGAATTGAAATTTAAAAAACCTAGAATTCAGCAATTAAAATTTAAAAAAAAAAAAAAAAAACAGAAATACATCACAAAAACAAGCTCAAAATCGATAAAATATAAAAAAAAGTATTCTATTATTTTATACGAAATTCCCTTTCAATAAGTTATTAACTCCGCCTAGCTCTAAGCAAACGTCATTAACCTATCCTCTTTGCTCTGTAATAAATAAGCAATTTTGTTATGGTGCTACAGCACCATAACAAGATTGCTATCATCTTCTTGGCATCATATTTGGCATAGAATCAGCGCAATTCTGCTTGCGGAATTATCCCCATCATTACTACATTAAAGTAGAAAAATCTAGAATAATTCCAAAAAATAGAACGATTCTATAATTTAGTTTATTATTGGAAATTTAAATGCTTAACATACAATTCTTGGAATTCTATGCCTGCAGAAAATAATTAAATTCTTACTTTCATTTTTCGTCCGGCGCTCTATAAGCACAGTAAAATCTAAAATGAATATAAAAGTCAGAGTTTGAAATCTGGCACGATATCCATAGTGAAATACAAAACAAATATAAAATACAGGATTGAAATTCTGGTGCTATATTCATAGCGAAATAAAATATGTGAGTATAAGAGACAATATTTATATTCCACGCGACATCCGAAGTGAAATAAAAAATAGATGTGAAAAACAAAATTTAAATTGCTGCGCTTCACATCCAATAAAAAAAAAAGTTAACTTGTACAACAAGCAAATTGAAAATGAAAATTCATATATATGACATAAAAATAATCCAAAACATGAAAAAAACAAATTCTGGCAACCAAAAAACTGAAAAGTAGCAAAAACTTAATTTTGCAACACTATAATGAAAACAAAAACTGAGATTGTGGAACTAGTTCAGTATCCCTATATTGGCGAACGCTGCGATTTTTTTTTGTCGCCAAGCTAAGCGCCGTTCATTAACAAGGGAAATTTCCCGAAGTTCAATCGAAAAATAAGCATTTTAGAAAATTTAAAACGGGAAATATAAATAATGGACTTACTTGATATGAAGTTCAGCTAATATGCCGATTGGTAGGTTATTTCGATATTTTGTTCGTTGTCACAAGTGTCACATTTCATTAAAAAATAAAAAAAAGCAAGCAAAAAATATATTTCTAAATATATTCACGTTATAAAATTTAAAAAAAAACATACAAAAACCATTTTTTTAAATGTACGCATTTTTTAAAATTAAAAAAAAACATGAAAAAAGAAGCTTTTGAAAAGGAATACTTTTCAATTAATGTGTTCCGTTTTGAATCCCTTAAAATTTCGTAAGTAATATATAAAATTTCATTTGAAAACCAAGAATCATGCTTAATAGATTTTTCAGTGTTGCATTGCTTTCCATCAATACTTTTCTTACAAACAAAAGAAAAACCATCAGAATAGCCTTTCTTCGGGATAATCTTCGTTTTTCATTCCACATTTTTTACAATTTGCGTATTTTAATAAGCCTATTTCCGTTAGAAAATTGATTAATAATTGCGGATCTTGAGCCAATTGAACTAAAAAAAATCTATTAACAATTCCGGGTTTTCCAACTTTTGGCCTATAAAATATCCATCATTGGTTTCTTTAATTTTAGCTAAAATAATCTGTTGAAATTTCTCAACAACACTATGAGCATGAGACATTATGGAAATATAACAATAAATTAACAAAAATGTATAAGATAATAATAAATAAATATATATAATAAATAAACCAAATAAAAAGAAATAACATAAAAGAAAATGTAAAAAAGAAAAATTTACGATGATTTGACGCTGGCGACAACGAAACACAACTGAAGGAAAATCCCCAAATTGCACCAACAGCAAAAAAAAGACAAATGGCTTCCAATTCCAATAGAAATGTGGAACAAAAAATGTTCTAGAACAAAGAAAGTCGAAGTAAAATTTAAACAGCTGTAAAATTTATGTAAAACACGAGCCTCTTTCCTTATGAGTTGTTACAGATTTTAGCATTCACAAATATTCTTGTACATTTTTATAATACTATTCAAACTAATTTTTTAATAACATGAACAATTATAAGATTTACAATTCAGATTGCAGTTATTTTAAAATTCAGATTACATTAAAATGCTCTTAGAATAATATTTTGTTAATTTCCATTGACATATATTAGTCTCACTTTTAGCTTTGTACTGATTTATTTTGAACTATAATTTGTTATAACACATAAATATGTATTAATTTATACGGTACAAGTTCAGTATCCCCATATATTATTTCTCGCCAATTCTGGCGCCCTTTGTTTACTTCGTAGTGTTGCCGATTTCAGCTTTTGTTTTTATTGTAGTGTTGCCAAATTCAGTTTTAGTTACTATTTCTTTTTTTTGCTGCCATTATTCATTTTTCTTGTGTTTTACATAAATTTTACAGCTATTTAAATTTTACTTCGACTTTCATTGTTCTAGAACATTCTTTGTTCCACGTTTCTATTGGAATTGGAAGGGATTTTCCCTCAGTTGGGCTTCATTGTCAGCAGTGTCTAATCATCGTAAATTCTTCTTTTTTACAATTTCTTTTGCATTATTTCATTTTATTTGGTTTTTATTTATTATATATATTTATTATATCTTATTAATTTAATTTATTATCTTTTATATTTTTGTTAAATACAATAAATAATTACAGATTTTAAATTTTACCTTGCAATGTATATGTTTCATAAAGCTTGCATGGCTGCAAATGAAAATTGTTTTAATAAATTTGTTGAAATCGTTTCGGGAATTAATTGGGATGAGTACCAAATTTCGCAGAAGGTGTAATTATTTTATTCAAATTCTGAATGTATATTTTTTATTGTATTAGTGTTTTATCTTTATTTACTTTAAAAGTGTATATATTTAAAAAATATTTTTTGCATGCTTATCTTAAAATTTATAAAGTGTATATATTTAGAAAATATTTTTTGAATGCTTTTTTTTCAATTTTATAAAGTAATTTATATTTAAAATAATATTTTTGCATTCCTTTTTTTCTTTTTTTTTTTGCTTTTTTTAAATTTTATAAACTGTAAATATTTAGAAAAATATTTTTTGCATGCCTTTTTTTTAAAAAAAAAATCTGAAATGTGACCCTGGTGACAACGAAAAAATGTCGAAATAAACATACCAATCGGCATATCAGCTAAACTTCATATCAAGTAAGTCCATCATATATATTTATTTCCCTTTTTTAATTTTCTAAAATGCTTATTTTTCGATCGAACTTTGGGAAATTTCGCGTGTTAGCTTGGCGCGCTTACTTTGGCGACGAAAAAAATTCGACGTGTTCGCCAATATATGGGGATACTGAACTAGTTCCATTTATACTTAGGTAACATATAACAAATTTTAAATATCAAATAAATAACCAAAATATATATACATTTTTTTGATATATTTAAAACAACTTTAACAAAATATTTTTTGTCATTTTTGAATCCATGAATTGAAGAAACCTTAAAATAGCACTTATTGTGAATTGGGCAGGAATATCAGAGAGTTACAAAATAGTTCTGGGTTTACAATCAAAAATATTGAGTGAGTTTGACAGGTTTTTTAAGAATATTTTATAATCAAATTTTGTACAACGACCAGCTTTTTTTTTGTACTAGTATAGGTCTAACTATTTGATTTTTAATAATTTTTCAAATTTATTTTTAAAACTAATTTTATTATTGTCAGTAAATATATTTGTTGTTTATTATAAACAGAGCATTTTTACTCCTTTAAAATATGTATTATTTTTCAATTAGTATTTAAAAAATGATTTAGTTTTAAAAGCATTTAAAATTAATACGTCCCAGAAAGAAATTATTATTATCTTATTCATAACAGAAGTACAGGAAAGTACATTTTATATATTTTTTCAAGATAATTTTATTTTTCAAATGTGAGACAAAATGAAATTATATTTTGTGTTTACAATATAAAAGTCATTAATTTGTAATAAAGTATATCTTTTTGGATTTTTTTCTGTTTTGTTTTAAATTTCAAATTTTTTATTTTTAATAACAGTATCAATAATTAAGAGGCCACATAAGTTCTCAGGCAAACACAGAAACAGAAGACAATGAAACAAACAGAAGTAAAGACAAAAACAAAAGAGTAGAAATGTAAACAATATCTGCTCTGATATACTGCGCATGTGTAAGATCTAGCTTCCATCACTTCAGTGTGGTATTTTTTGACATTTCGTTTGTGTGTAGCAGCACTATCTGGAAGTAATAGATGCACGTTGGTGATGTTACCCTCAGTGTGCTGCCAGCCTAAAAAACTTTTTTGTATTTCAAAAGAATGTATATAAGCATGCACGATAGTGTAAATATTAACAAGATAAAAGGAAATATTTTTATTATTTCCTGGGTGTACTCGAACTGCATATTATAATTTTACATCAAAAATAAATCTAATGCATCTAAAATAAGTCACTAAAAAATTTGGCTAAACTGAGTATTACGGTCACGCCTCGCGGTACGCGAAATCTCGCCAATGTTCAACGTCCGTAGCTGCGAAAAGTCGCCAGATCTAGTTCTTGTTTACATCGCCAAGTTTAATCGCCAAAAGTGATTAAAGGCCAAATGTTTCTCCATGAATGTTTCACCGGAATTTCATGGTGTCTCCCCATAATGTCTTGGAGGATGCCATCCGTCACTTGTCACCCCAATTTCTTGGAAAAGCAGGATGTTATCCATCAATTGTCAACTCCAAACCTGGGAAAAACTTGCTTGTTTTAGCCATTTTCATTTAGCAAGGCTGTGAATTAGTTACTTCTCGCTGTTTCTCCAGATCATAATCAATAGCGCTTTGAGATGCAGGCTATGAATTTGAAAGAATTATTTCTTTTGAGTGCAAAGGGTGAGAAAGAAGTGATTATGTGGTGTATGAATGTTGGTTTAATTTCGAAAAATTATTTATGTTGTAAATGTGGTGCGGAAATGAAACTTGTTGATAGAATGGATGTGAGTGATAAGTGTGAATGTAGATGTAGTGTGAGAGGTAAGGATAAGCATGATGTGAAAAGAAGCGTACGAAAGGGTTCATGGTTTTCTCATGGACGATTGCCTGTGAGTGTGTTGTTGCAAATGATGTATATGTGGGTGAAAGATTTTGCAAATAAAAATATATATGATGAGTTGAAAGTATCTAGTCATGCGGTGGTTGATTGGAAGAGTTTTTGTCGTGAGGTGTGTGCTGAAGTGTGTCTGAAAACGAATGAAATGGTGGGAGGACCTGGTGTGATTGCTGAAATAGATGAAAGTAAATTTGGAAAGTATAATAGAGGAAAGAAAGTTGATGGAAGGTGGGTGTTTGGAGGGATCGAAAGAGAATCTGGAAGGTGTTTTATGAAAGTGGTAGCGAGCAGGTCGAAAGATGTATTGCTAGGAATTTTGAAAGAGAATGTTGTGCCTGGAAGTGTAGTAATCTCAGATTGCTGGAAGGCTTACGATTGTTTATCAGACGAAGGCTTCCAGCATATAAAAGTAAATCATAGTCTGCATTTCAAGGACTCCGAATCAGGCGAGCACACAAACACGATAGAAGGGACGTGGAGTGCTATAAAAAGAAGCCTAAAAGGAACTCGGCAGGTAGGAGATCAATTCGATTCCTATCTTGCTGAGTATATATGGCGTAAAAAGCACTCTGCGTCCACCGATATTTTTAAAGATTTCATCGAGGCAGTCATAAATGTCTACAAACCTTTGAATAAGGATCCGCCACAAAATGATGCCGAATTGGAAGAAACATGAAGGTAAGATTTAGTTCCAATTATTTTTTACGTAATGCTATTTAATTTATTTCAGATTTGTTTGTTTAATGTGTACAATTTTTAATTTTAAGGAATTATTTTTTGCGTTATACATTTTAATTTATTTCAGATCTGTTTAATTTGTAAAATTTTTAATTTTAAGGAATTATTTTTTGCGTTATACGGTTTAATTTACTTCAGATCTGTTTGTTTAATATATAAAATTTTTAATTTTAAAGAATTATTTTTTGCGTTATACGTTTTAATTTACTTCAGATCTGTTTGTTTAATTTGTAAAATTTTTAATGATTTGTATCATTCTATTTAAAATCAGTGGATTTATCAATAATGTTTTCCCCTATATATATTTATTAATTTAGAATTTAAATTATAGTGTACAAAGTTAAGTAGTGAAATCGTAAAGTTAAGTTTTATGTAATATTGTTTGGTATCAATCTATTTAAAAGACGAATACTATTTTAATGTAATGTTTCGCTTAGTAATTTTAATTGAATGCTTGTAATGATTGTTATATATGTTTTCTCATTGTAGTAAATTTATTTTGATAGGACCTCCCTCCATTTATGCAAATATCCTCGTTTCGCGCGTTTTCATTAGTTTCACCTCCCGCCGTTTTTCTGTTGAATATCTCTCCAATTGGCGCATTCTTCAGGTTGCCAATCACTTACGGCAACGACTACCTCACCCACTTGGCGAAAAAAATTTTCGCCAATTTCGCCAAAGTGTGACCGTAATACTCAGTTTTACCAAAAATTTTTGCTGCATAAAAAACTCAAAAATAAAATACTTATTAAATAGTACTGAAAAGTATTTCCTATAACATCCATCACCTAATTTGAATGGAAACACAGAAATATGAAAAGATGATTACTAGTCAATGTGTGTGATAATTTTTCATTAGAAAATATATATTCAGACTAAGATGATAACTTGTTAAATGACAATAATATGAAAATTCCTAATCTTTCTCAGAAATTGTAAGTTTTGGAACATTTATTACAAAAAAATAAAACTTAAAAAAAATTTAACAATTTAGCATTTTCTTCTTTTAAATGGTTAATAATATTTCAACAGTAACAAATGAGCTTTGATTAGCATTATTTGTTTTCCTCTACATACACAACATGAAGCTTAGACTTTCAAAATATTTAAAATACTTGCAATTAACCAATGTTATCATAGCTTTGAGAAATATCAAAATAGTATTTT
Source organism: Latrodectus elegans (assembly GCA_030067965.1). Lineage (NCBI taxonomy): Eukaryota > Metazoa > Arthropoda > Arachnida > Araneae > Theridiidae > Latrodectus > Latrodectus elegans. The sequence goes on along the minus strand of CM057817.1, from coordinate 40,061,730 downwards.
GTTATTTTCCAGACCTAAAATGATAACGGTAAACATTCCGATAGCCATTATGTTTTGAAATACAAGGAAATTATAATTATAGATTTGTAATATGTTTAAAATAATTTTATATATTTGATGTTGAAACTTACGAGTGAAATGATCTAAAGACTCTGATGAAAAAAATGACAAAATAGTCAATTTTTCATGTTAATTTGTACATCAAAATTTATATAAATACCAAAATGTATCTAATAACACCCATTAATTCAATTTTTTTCTAGGCACATTTCACAAACTTTATATTTGTTTTTGATGTAATGTTTTCTTTTAAATACCTGTACAATTTTTGAAAAGCTAAAATAATAATATACTGTATTTTTATTTTCAGTAATAAAATGTTTCCAAATATTTTCACATGAAATTGATATTTTTTTATTGATAAATCTATTGTAAATAAAGTATAAAATTTTAAAATGAAAATTTTACACTTAAAATAATATAATTACTTATGACATTTAAAGATATGAAAAAGTAAAGAAAGTATGATTTCATAAACTCAAACAATACCTTCATTATAAAAACCTTCACTTAATAAGAAAATATATCACATTAAGAATTCCCACAAATTTATCATTTAATCCCATAAAATATATAACTAAATGTTTAATAGTTTCAATTATAAATATTAATTTTTTTCAAGACATCCAGATAACTAGAGTGTAAAGCTTAAGCAACAGGTGATTTAACTATGAAGGTTAGATAAATATACAAGAGATGCTACTACTAATAGAGATTAAAGTTACCCATTCATAAATTGAAATATTTAAAATTTAGTTACTGAAAAGTTGTGGATAAATAGCAAAGTAAGAAAATGATCACTTTAGATTAAGCACTAATATGATTTTTTTTCTTTTGGTTCACAAAACACTATAAGGCAGCAAATAATGTGGGATATTTAATAAAAACATTAAAAATACTCACAAAAACATTGGTCATTGTTATGTTTCAGCAACAATGCAGAAGCTTAAATGATTTTAACTGTTACACAGAAGACTTTGTCTAAGACCATGTATAACCCTAGAGATATGTATCAACAATAGAAAATGGGACTCCTATGTTGATGTGATAGAATGGAAAAATAAATCATTTAGAGTTAATGGGTAACAGTAAGACCTCAAACATAAAAATCATGTTGTGAAAATAAATATTATCAATTCAGGTTTTAAAAAATTCTTAAAAAATTAGCAAAATACGTTTTCCTACTTTTAATTCGAGAAGCGATGAAATCAACTTGACAGCGTAATTTTTCTTCAGCAGTAACCTTGTAGCGATTTAGTTTAATTTCAGCAATCTTATATAGAAAATCCATATTTCCATTAGAGTTAAGAACTTTTTTGATTTCCCGTGAAAAATGAAATCTAAAACCACATCTTTCACTTTGGCGATCTGGAAATGTTACTATTAATAATGCATAGTCTACCTCGTTTCTTTGAGATACATCAGGTAAAATAGCGCAAAATTCCACATGGAGTCGGATAAAAAATGTAACGGGCAAATCTGGATTAACAGGAACATATATTTCTATATCATCTTCATTAAAACTTTTTATCTCGTATAAAGATAAATATTCATAATACAATACAGAGTAATTTCCCAATTCTTCGATATTTTTTTTCCTATAGAATGGCATTATTTCTTTCAACGCTCGGTATAAGCCATCGCTTCTAAGAGCATCCCACTGACGAAGAGTTTCTATTTCTACAATTGGAAAAAAGAATTTCGGGTCCATAAACATAAAATCAGGAGGACACTCTGGATCAGTCGTTTGAAAAATAACTATGCATTCAACACTAGCGCCAGCATATGGGACCACTAAAGTAAATCTGTCACAGTTACCATTTTTATCATATGAATTGCAAGATGTTTCAGGATTTTTCATGACGACATTTTCTGGATCTATTCCAATATGCCGCTTATTTAAAACTACTTCCACTTGCTTAAGTACATGTGGGACAAAGCAAGACAAATCCTCCATAACTAAATGCTGTAAGAAAAATTGCAGACTTTAGTAGTAGTAATAATATGAAAGAAACAGTTTTGAAGCTTTACGCTCTTAGGCTTACAGCTCGCATTGAGTAAGATTGAGTTTTTTTCACAAAACTCGTCAAAAATTTAGAACACTATTTTGGAACTAGAAAATGAGCAAACTTTAGGTTAGGTTAGGTTAGGTTACGACAAAAACAGTTTTGGAGCTTTATGCTCGTAGGCTTATAGCTCGCATTGAGTAAGATTCGCAAACTTTACTGGCTTCTCTGACAGAAACAAGTGTCTAGATTGTTGCCATAAAAATTTTATTAAATTAATATTTCATGTTTATTAACTTGAAGACATGGAGAAAGGAACATATGTAGCGCCACCATAGTGTCAGTACTTGAAGTATTGACGGAGCCCCTTCTGTTTTCCAGAACAAACAGACCTTCAAAAAAATTTCTGGAATAACTTTTCATAAGCAACTTCTTTAATTTGAAGGAATTTTTACAGACTAAAGTTAAATGAATCTAATCCTCTTGCACGTGCTTCATACCGATATTTCAGTGTGAGAAACTCCCTTAGACTTAACACTACTTGATGTCACAGCTCAATTTCCGGCAATTCGCACTCATCGTCAAATGATATTTCAGATTTATTTTACAGATGCGCATTTAAAATTTAAATATTATTTTATTTCCCTGCTAAATAAATGTTATTGATGTTTTAAGTTGCCAAAAATTAGCATCTTTTTTGTGAATGCACCAGCAACTCCAGCAGTTTATATTGCCAATGATTTTAAAAACAGATTAGATTTTGCCTTCTTTTCACAATGCGGAAATAATATATGACATTATTGACTATTTTCATTATTCCCAAGTAGCAACATAGCTTGGCCCAATATTGATAATCTTGCCAAGATAACGCCAATAAGGGACCAGTGGTGGGCGTCAAGTTTTCCCCAATATACAGCATGTCAAGATAAACCCAAGAATGGATTTATAATGGGCAATATGTTTTCCCCAATATTGGAAATGCCAAGGTTTATCCTATCATGGGGGCTAAGTTTTCCCCACCCTTCCATGATAAGCCATTATTGGTCCTAGAAAGGTAGCCAAGTCTATACCCTAGTAGCAGAGGCTTAGTGGTATTACAGTGGTCATTTACCGGTTTTATTGGTAACTCACTTTACACCGAATTTTTTGACCGGTCCGTGCAAAGTAGCTTACACATGAAACGGTCACTCTTTTTCCTACCGCATATTCTGAACGACACCGACGTCGGCCCCTGATAGAGTGGTCGCTGGACGGCGGCTGCAGCATTTACCATTGAGACTAAAGGAAAGTAAAATCATGCTCAAACTTATTAATAGGTCTACGCATGCGTGGCGACCATATTTAAAAATCATAGCATTATTTACCTTTTCTGAATGTTTATTTAATATTTTGAATAATAACATTATTTTTAACAGAATAATTTAGTAAGTACTATCAATTTTCTCATTTGAATAACTATAAAGTATATATCTTTAAGATGTCTAATTATTTAATTCTATTACATTATTTTTACGAAGTTAATTTTTATATTGTGTTCGTAAAATTAAGTCAAAATAAGTAATACAAATAATAATCTATTTTAAATAATATGAATTAATTTTAATATTAAATTTCACTTTAGTTTGTTCATTGTTTTTGTGGGTGATGTTGAATCCTTAATATTAATAATCTACGATTATTATGATAATTAAAAACCAGTAGCCACCTTAAAGAGCAATGTTGATAATTTCTTTTGTATATTTTTGATGTATGCTATTTCTTAAATTAGATTTCTTTTTTGTTATCAGCATTAATATGTGAAACTTGGCCATAGATTAGTACTTTCAAATAAATTTAGTGATCTAAAGCTTTATTCCAAAATAAATTTTCTAAAATCTAATCTAATGTGAAAATCCATCTTAGTGATAAACATCAGGATTGATTATATATTATTATACTGTAAGTATTATCTATAAATTGGTAAATAACAAATGTCTATAAGTAGTTTCTAAATTTTAGTAAAACTTAAAGTTTAATTATTCTTTTACATTTGAAATTTAATCATATTCTCATAATAATTAATTTTGATACGATAGTTTCCATGATAACATAATAAAACTAATTTTACGTTTGGCTTATTTGCAGTGAACTGCTGAAATTAGTCCATGTTGTTGAAGTCAATTTTCAGCATAGGTCAATGTACAGCTTGTGTATTAATATTAGTTTTTATACTTAAATGAATAACCAAGAGTTTTATGTATGTATGTATGTATTATAATTGGTTTATATTTACAAATAAATTCTTCGTTGAACAGAAAGTAAAAAAAGAGCTTCCCTATTATACCCTTGTTTGTAAACCTGAAGATATAGTTTCGGTTCAATAGTTAATGGGTTTGAATCCCAGCTTGGGAATGGATAGTGTGTTCGGAATCTACTTTGAACTGTATGTCCTGGTTTAATTAGTTTCACGTGCAAAATATGTAAAAAAAATGTTTGTATTATTTTTAGTACTTTCTAAAAATGTAAATCTTTTTAACACTACAAGATGAAAATAGAATATTTAGGACTATTTTATGATCTTTTTCTTTCCCATTATTGGTATTATTGATAGGGTGGAATGGAAAAATGCAGTATATATATATATATATATATATATATATATATATATATATATATATATATATATATATATATATATATATATATATATATATAACCAAATATTTATTCTTTTATTTATTTATTACTTTTTTGTAAATCTGTTTTTATAGTTCAATTTTAACTTATTTTTTGTATAATAAACAACAATTTTTATAGAGCAATATATTTTATAATAGCAAAATAATATTACAAATATTATTACATGAAAACTAGTTAAACCATACATTAGTGCCAATGCATACAAATTGCAAATTTTGTATTTCAAACAGGCAGATTTTAAAGTAAATATTTATATATTGCTACGAAAATTATATATTTGATGTTTATTTTTTTTTCCTGTAATATATATTTTTAAAAGAAATAATTCCTGAAAATTGGTCTGGTTTCCACCCTTCAGAATGTTATTAATTTGATTACAGGTTTGCATTTTATTTTTAAACTTTCTAATGTGAACTACTTGTACATAATTTTTAAAAGTAATATAGTGCAGTATGAAAACATTATTAAATTCAAATGTAAAAGTTTAACTAATTCAATTGAATCAAAATATTTCAGACTAATAACCATTGTAACAAATCATAAGAAAACAATATTTCATATGTTTCTGTTATATTTTTTAATTACATATTTTATTATCCTTTGTTTAATGTATGTGACTTTAGTTTTTATTGTTCCTTTAACTTAAAATTAAGAAGAATTGTTATTTTCTATTTTTCATTTATGCTTTGTGTGTGTGTGTGTGTGTGTGTGTGCGTGCGTGCTTATGTATTTTTTTAATACAAAGTTTACCATTGGATCAAAATGTTGATTAGAAGATATGGATTAAATTTATAACTTTTTTATATAAATTTAAACATTAATTGTAATATTTTAACAACTTTAATTTTTGTGACATTTCCAAGTAATGTTTAAAATTGTTTAAAACAGAAGCAATTTAATGTTAATGTTATCGATTATAAAATGTTTGTAACATTGATCTTACTTTGTTTCTGATGTTATTTTATTTAACATTATTTATAGGAGAAAAATTTATTTATTTGTAACTTCTCTTTGCTAGCGTGACAGCTGTATCACAGATATTGATGTGCATCAATATAGAAAGAAATGGTTGATGTATGCTCTTGACAAAGAATAAATGGAAGAAATTAATTTTCAAGTCATGTCCAGTTCAAAGTCGAAAATTTGCAGTAAAAACTGCACGAGGCAAATCCATCGGGACAGGTGACTTCATAAGAGCGTTCCACTTTTTATCGGCTGAAAGTGCTACATAAATTTGCTCTAGGTATTGGTCAATTTTTGACCCCTAAATTCAGAACTAAACTGATGGGCAGTTAGTGGAAACAGGGCCTGAAGCAGCTTACAACCATTTTTAGCCAACACATCAGCTCTTTCATTTCCAGGCACCCCACAGTGGCTAGGGATCCATTGAAAAACTATCTCCCAGCCAGAGGCAATAGCATTGGAAACAAATATCTTTGTCTTTTCAACAAGTGAGCAGTCGTTAAGTGTGTAGGAGGCAGCAGCCAAGATTGCAGCCTGAGAGTCAATAAAAATAACTGCCTTGCCAAAGTTAGTATCAAGACCAATGAGATTTAAGATTGCTTTATTCATGGTGAAAATCTCTGCATCAAAGTTTGAGGCCTTTAGTCCAACAGCACAGGATTCCTCAAAATAGCCCTCACAGTACAGTCCGGCACCATTATTTCCATTACAGGCAGAACTATCGGTATAAATGATCAGTATAAATGTGGATCCATTCAGAGCTAGGATACTTTGTAGCTATTGTAAAATAGCTAAGTTTTTAACTCAATTAATACTCACTCAAGGACTGTATAAAACACACACTTTATTTTTCCGACTCTCACATCGCTACTGCCGGTTTCTTTTTTATGACTCAAAGGGGTCGCTGCGCTCGCAGGCGCCAACATTCCGCTCGGCGTTGACATGGTACATTCAACAATTTGAAATCTCAAGAAAAATATTTTAACACACTATATAACATATAAGTACAATGATACACACTATATAATATATGAGTACAATGATACACACTATTATTAATAAACTACAATAGATACATAATAATACACAGATATATTTGATAGAGTTCTCACTCCTTAATTAGGCAATGGCAAAATGCAAATTTTATTAATGCTCCTTTTAAATACTCCAGTCTTCGTTTTAACTAAAACTACTCTCACTTTCTCATCATTTCCTGGGAATGTTTGCATTATTGTGCCCAATGGCCAGTTACAAACCTGTACATTATCTAATTTTAAAATCACCATAATGCCAACTTGCACATTCTCTTTGATGAACCTCCACTTTGATCTTTCTTGCATTGCACTTAAACAGTTGTTAGACCTATGCTTCCAAAATGCCTGCACTATATTAGTTAATATTTGCCATTGTTTAAATTTATTATTATGCAAACTTAGGATGTTGGGTTCTGCAATTGCGGTGATAGGTCTGCCCATCAAAAAATTACCAGGTGTCAAGACATCATAATAATTTAAGTCAGATGATAGGGGATGCAATGGGCGGGAATTAAGAATTGTTTCAATCTGATCAATTGCAGTTAAGAATTCCTCAAAGGTTAGTTTTAAATTGCCTACTATACGGTGAAGATAGTATATCGCAGATTTGACACCTGCCTCCCAAAGTCCACCATGATTCAGAGATCTAGGGGGAATGAAAGTTCACTCAACCTTTTCTTTGGACAAATAATTACTCAAGTTTTCATCTGGACTGCTAAATAATTTACTCAATTTCTTTAATTCGGAGTTACTGCCAACAAAATTAGTAGCGTTATCAGAAAGTATGCGGGCACTTTTCCCTCTTCTGCTAAAAAATCTCTTAAGTGTAGCTGCAAAGGCATCACTAGAGAGGTCCGTTACCATCTCTAAATGAAAAGCTTTAGTCACAAAACAAATGAAAATACACACATAAATTTTATTATACATTCCTTTTCTTTGATTGGGAAATTTTCTATAAAAAGGACCAAAAAAATCTACCCCTACACAATTGAATGGAAAGTTTGGGATTACTCTCTCTCTCTTCAGGTAAATGTGACATGAGCTGTTGACAAGGTACTGGTTTTGCTTTAAAGCAAACAACACAATTTTGCACTAATTTTCTACAAAGGTTACGTCCACTTAAAGTCCAAAACCTTCACTAATAAGAAACAATAACCCTTGTGGGCCAATATGTAAATAGTTCTTATGAAACATTTCAGCAATCATCACAGTCAATTTATGATTGGTAGGAAAAATTATAGGAAACCTTTTATCAAAATTAAACTTACTGGTGGCTAGTCTTCCACCAACTCTTACAACACCCCTTCATCTAAAAATGGTAAAAGATTTTTTTTAACTTACTATCTACAGGCACATTACCATCCTTCTGAAGGCCTGTAATCTCCCTTTTAAAACACTCTTGTTGAACTAATTTTACTAAGACAAATTCAGCATTTTTAATTTCCTTACATTAAAGGGGGCAAGTTGTCTTTTTTTGTGATTTGCAATTATTAAGGAACCTATAAAGAAAAGCTAAAACACGTACAAGTTTAATATAATTGTTAGTATAATACTAAGTAACTCCTCAGTTAAAGAATTAAAAGTCACTAGGAAAACAGGTCTCTTGAACCTTCGTTCACTCTTAACCAGTTCTGTATTAAAATGTTCTAAGTCCTCGTTAATTAGCTCATCACAGTTGTTAAGCATCTCTACTTTCTCGATAAGTTGTGGTCCATGCCACCCCAAAGAATTATTTCTCAGTTTTGCTGGATTGAAGCCACAAGAAATGATGTCTGCAGGATTTCGCTCCGAGGATATATGCCTCCATTGTGAGACATCTGTCAGTACTTGTATTTTAGCCACTCTGATAGCGACAAAGGTTTTCAATTCTGCTGGAGACTTCTGAATCCTGGACAAAACAATTTTGCTGTCCGAAAAATACCAATTTTGACCTGTCTTAAGTTCTAGGGAAATACTAACCTTTTTCATCAATTTAGATAGCAATACACCTGCACACAATTCAAGTCGTGGAATCGAAAATTTTTTGATTGGGGCAACTCTTCCCTTGCTGCACACTAGGTGTGAAGTTACTTCACCACTCTCTGATTCGCATCTTAGATAGACTGCTGCACCGAAATAGCCCTCTGATGCATCCGAGATTCCAAAGAGTTCAATTTTTACAACATTTTCTGGTAGCACACATCGATTTATTTTAATATAGTTAATGTCACACAACCCATCAAAAACTAACCTTTCTTGTACGACATCTGATGGCAGTCATTCATCCCAGTCTATTGATAACCTCCACAGACGTTGCATAAAAACCTTAGCCTTTGTAAGCACAAGTCCTATGAAACCAAGTGGGTCAAAAATGCGGGCAATTATGGACAAAATTTCTCTCTTTGAAACCATAGAAGTATCCTTTTTGGGCATATTGTAGGAAAGCTCATCACTTTTGGTCTTCCATAGCAACCCTAATGTTTTTGTTTGATCAAAGCTATAGTCATTTGAATCTTCAGAAAATTCTCTTAACTCTGGACAGTTACTTTGCCATTTATGTAATTTCATAACACGAGTTTTAAATATTTGAGTTAATTCTTGCTTTAGACACTTTACACTTCCTAAATTGAACCCTCCACTCAGTGTGTCATCCATATACACATCCTTCTGTACTACTTGAGAAGCCAATGGAAATTTCAGCTGTTCATCAGCACCTAACTGTTGAAGACATCTCTGAGCCAAATATGGAGCACTAGTGGTTCCATACGTCACTGTCCATAATTGATAAGTTTTAATATTCGCTTTCTTACTGTCTTTCCATACAATTCTTTGCAAGTCTCTTTGTACAGGATCAATCCATATCTTTCGATACATTTTTTGAATGTCGGTAGTAAAAGCAAAACTATATTTTCTAAACCTTAATATTATAGCAAATAAAATATCTTGAATTACACCACCATTTAGCTGTATGGAATTTATTGACTCACCAGTTGAAGTAATTTGTGAAGCGTTGAATACAACTCTACATTTCGTACTCGTTTTCTGTGGTCTATAAACTGCATGATGAGGTAAATAGACCACTTCAGGTTCTTGAGTCATAGAAACTTCTTGCATATGGTTCAAGCACTCATATTCACTTATAAATTGATGATATAATGCCAGAAGTTCTGGATTCTTTTCTAACTTATTCCACAAGGAATTTAATCTTTTGACTGCAATCTCTCTAGACTCTCCCAGTAATTTCGGATCTTTTTTAAGTGGTATCTGTACCACAAATTTTCCTGATTTATCCCTTTTATGAGTTTTTATAAAATGATTATTAGCTTCAATTCTCTCAGCAGTTTCAAATTTCTGTGTTTCTTCAGTTTGTTCAATTTCCCAAAAATTCCGCATAATTTTGCTTGAGTCAGCAGGCACCCTCATTTATAAGCCCACAGTGAACATTAGTCTCATTTACTATTGGTACACTACCACTCACTACAAATCCGAATACTGTGTTTTCTAAAATTAATTTAGTATTAGTAAGGTAAATTCTCTCATGTTTTAATAGTCCATAAAAATTCTCTGCTCCTAGAATTAAATCGATTGGACCTGGAACATTAAATCCTGAATCCACTAACTTAATGTTTTTTAATTCCGAAAGGCAAAGATCAATTTGTCTTAAAGGGGTCAAATTTGTAACACTGGGAACAACCAAAAATTCTAAATCTAATTTGAAGTTTCTTATATCATTGACAATCGTAGCATTAACTTTACATTTAATTGTCAGAGACATTCGATTTAAACCTGAAACTCCAATATTTACTTTTTCCTTTCTTAAATTGAGCTTGTCAACACAACTCTTACTCAAAAAATTAGCACTGGCTCCAACGTCTAATAAACCACGTATGCGTAAAACATTTCCAAGTCATCGGTTAAAAAACAAATAAAAGTGCTAAGTAGTATAGGCTTCGAATTTGTTGACGAAGTATAACTAGTCGCCGCCAAGCAAGTTTGATCCTGACCACGTGGCTCTTGTTTATTGCTAGTAGGAACGAATTATAAAGCTGTGGGGGAGGGGAAGGAACTCACTTTCGCAATGAGATTATTTACATTCTCATTAGGCGCCGATAAACAATCGCGTTTTTGCTCTGACTGTAAGTGAAGTGTGGCATGATGACGCCACTTACAAATATTACACGAATGTTTTGATTTACAAGTCGTTACCCTATGATTATTCCCCAAGCAATTAAAACAGAAGTGATTTGATTTTACAAACTCAATACACTCATTTACTGACATATTTTTATAATTAGGGCATTTATATATGGGGTGATTCTTATTACATGATAAAACACACTTATTATTTTCAACTTCCGAAAGAAAAACTCTCGACGTGTATTTTGACTCGGACAATTTATTGAATTTTGAGTTTTCCACCAAAGTCTTACCTCGTGAAGTAAAATATAAATCAATTTCTTTCCCTAATTCAGAGGGTTTAAACCATGTGTGTCAGCCTGTCTCCTATTAATATGACACGTAGTTTCTCTAAGGTCTGGCATATTTTATTCGACACAATTAAATCTTCGAGAGTTTCGAAATCTGTTACCTTCCTCAATTGTAAATAATATTCCCAGCTCGTCGTTAATCGCGATAAAAATTGTACGTATGTTTCATTTGATTAGCGGTTAGGCTTTCCTGAAATCTTCCAAGCATGATAGAGGGTAGGCTCAAATTCTCGAAGTATTATTGTTTTTACTTTAGAATACTCATTTAACTCGTCATCCTTTATGTAAGTTATCACATTAGTCGCCCTTTCCCCTAGCAAATTTAACAAAATCTCCGCTTTGTATTTATCAAGGACGTTTTTTGAAATAAAGGCTCTTTCTAAAGATGCAAAAAATAACTTCAACCCTCAGGTCCACTAGGAGTTTTAATAGTTAAAGTACGAACACTTTTTATGACAGAGTCTAAATATTCAGTCTGATTATTTTCAACATTTTCACCTTCTGAATTTGACTTAGATTCCGCTTTCACGTGAACAATTTCTAATTCCATTTTCGTTCTTTCAAGTTTAAATTTTTCTAATTCTAATTGTTGAAGCTCATCAGATTTTCTCTGTTAGAGCTTAATTTTCTCTAACTCTAGTTGCCGCAACTCATCGGACTTTCGCTCTTCAATTATTGTATTTGCTAATTCTACAACGGAATTTTTCTCTGTCACGTACTTCTGGTTTTGTTTTATAATATTGCTTAATTCTGAAATAGCCATTTTCTCATTGACATCTTCTTCTAACTCAATAGCAATTAATATCAAATCCTCTTTTTTACGCCTTTAAGCATTTTGAATAGTTATTAATACTTCAATATTTATGTAAAGATCTGTTCTCAAAACATGTAAATTATTCAGTCACATACCTCAATTACGTTGACGATACTCAGCAGAGTCGTAAATTAACACTCATAGCCATTATATAGATCAATGGGTTGCTGGTTTTCTCCAGCTCGACGGACCAATGTAAAATAGCTCAGTTTTTAACTCAATTAATACTCACTCAAGGACCGTATAAATACACACTTTATTTCTCCGACTCTCACATCGCTACTGCCGGTTTCTTTTTTATGACT